>CAUOFW020001478.1:22500-90736 GCA_963454935.2 Ilex paraguariensis | reverse complement strand
CACAGGAGTAATAGCCAGCCCAAGGAGGCCAGAACGATCCCCCTCATAGGGAATAGTGACATCTTGACCCATTTAGGGAAGCTGACGAAGGAGGGAGAAAATAGCCAAGTCCTCCAACCTCTTTTGAGAACGGAGACAATGAAGAGGTGTAGAGCGAAATAATGAGAATGAGAAGAATAATCTTCGCCCAGTCTAGCAGGAGTGAAAGGACCAATATTGGGAGCAACACTTCAAGGATATTCAACAGGAGCTCAGCCACATGAAGGAGGCCGTGATGAGTAAAACCCAGTAACCATGGACGCCTTAGTGCAGCAAATCGTGTCCCTGTTTACTCCTGGGGTGTTGCATTCTCCTCTCCGCCAAAATTCAGGATGTTGCAGGTAGAAGCTTTTGATTGAACCAGAGATCCTATGGACCACCTAAATACTTACAAAAATCAGATGGAGTGTATGAATATCAAGATCTTGTTCGTTATTGCACCTTTGCCATAACCTTGAAAGGATCAACCTTAGTATGGTTAACAGTTTCCCCCAGCCTCGATCTCCTCATTTAAAGAGCTCTCGATATCTTTGTGTCACATTTTATTAGAGCTCAAACATATAGAAAGTCGAGCTACCACCTGCTGAATGTGAAGTAAGGACCTCAGAAACCTAAGGTCCTATGTTTAGAGGTTTAACTCAGAGTCCTTGAAGGTAGACATCCTAGACGAAAATTTGCAATTACTACTATTATAGCAGGATGGGAGTACAGTCAAAAAGACTTGATATTCTCCATATCTAAAAATCCATAAGCAAGCATGGCCGAGGTATTGGCTAAAGCAGAGAAGTATATAAATGATGAGGAAGCTCTCCTCTCAAAGGTAGGAAGCACATCTTCGTAGAAAGGAAAAGAAAAGGGATCGAAGTCTCAGGAAAGAAAGAGAAAGAAACAGGTCTCCAAGAAGAGACAGATCTCCTAGAAGAGATAGAGAACGTTCCCCAAAAAGGAGGGGAAATGTCAGGAATCGTCTAGGTCCTCCACAGCCTGAGTTACAGCCGAGGTATGCACCTCAGCAGTATACTCCACTCACTGCACAATGTCCCAGATCCTGTATGAGTTGCAGAATGAAAAGTTCTTAAGATGACCTCCTCGAATGAAGGTAGATCCAGCGAAAATGGATCCTACGAAGTATTATGAGTAACACAGAGATCACAGTCACCATATTGATGACTGTATCCAACTGAAGAAGGAGATTGAGTTCTTGATCCAAATGGGACAGTTGCACCGTTTTATTGCCCATGATGATCAGAACAGAGCTCCACCGCCCCCAATACCTCAGCAACAAGCCCCTATGCAACATCAGCAACCCCTAGGAGAAATCAAAGTAATATCAGGAGGATTAATAGGAGGATGGGAATCCAACTCAGCTAGGAAAGCTCACTTGCGTAGAATCAGAGCTGATGAAATGCTAGAAGTACATACTATATCCAAGACTCCACGTCTAGACAAACCCATCACTTTCTTAGACTCAAATCTAGAAGGTTGCCAGCATCCCCATGATGATCCCGTATTTGTAAGAGCGATTGTTGCCAATAGAACTGTTTATCGAGTACTGATTAACAACATGAGTTTTGTAGATATCATCTTTGTGCCAGCATTTGATAAGATGGAGATAGGCAGAGAAAAACTTGAGCCAGCAATTACCCATCTGTTGGGATTCTCAGGAGAAAGGGTACTACCATTAGGGTCGAGCTCGTGCTCACAATTGGGAAGGGAACCCTGTCAGACCTCCACTTCTGTAAAATTTTGGTAGTTAATGCTCCTTCGGTGTATAACATGTTGCTTGGGAGACCTTCCCTCAACACAATGAGGATTATACCTTCAGCTTACCACTTGGTTATGAAGTTTCTTAGGGAAAATGGGGTTGTTATGGTCTTAGGTGACCAACGTGTAGCACGGGAGTGCTACATGACGTCTATCAAAAGGAAGGAGGTCAAAAATATTCAACTGGACGTGTTCGACATGAGGGACGAGCTGGACACTAGACCAACACCATCGGAAGAGCTAAAACTAGTTCAGCTTGATGAAGAACTAGAACATCTTGTCCATGTAGGATCTAAGCTGAGTAGAGAAATTAAAGACCTTCTCATCCAATTCTTGAAGGAGAACATAAGAATGTTTTCCTGGAAGAAAGAACATATGACAGGGATCGATCCTTCAATCATCTTACACAAGCTTAGTGTGAACCCCGCTAATAAACCCATTAAACAAAAGAAAAGAAGTTTTGCCCCCGAGCGGTAGAAGGCCATTAATGAGGAAGTAAGCAAGCTTCTGCATGCCAAAGCCATTAGAGAAGTAGATTATCCCGCCTGGTTAACTAATGTGGTCCTTGTTAAGAAGACCAATGGAAAATGACATCTCTGCATTGACTTTACTAACCTCAATCGTGCTTGCCCTAAGGACAGATTCCCTTTACCTCGGATAGATTTGATCGTAGATGCCACCGCAAGGTACGAGCTCCTGAGCTTCATGGACGCCTTCTCTGATTACAATCAGATCAAAATGGATCCTAGCGACTAGGAAAAGACCTCCTTTGTTACAGATAAAGGAACATATTGCTATCAAGTAATGCCTTTCGGATTGAAAAACACAGGAGTCACTTACCAACACTTGGTAAATAGAATGTTTCAGAAACATATTGGGACAACAATGGAAGTATACATCGATGATATGTTGGTAAAATCATAAAAGGCATAGCTCCATGTTGAGCACCTAACAGAGTCATTTCAGGTCCTAAAGGAATACAAAATGAAGCTCAACCCTGTCAAATGTGCTTTTGGAGTATCTGCGGGAAAGTTCCTCAATTTCGTAGTCAATAGCAGGGGGATTGAAGCTAATTTAGTTAAAGTTAAAGCAGTAATGGATATGAAGTCGTCGTCTAACACCAGAGTAGTTCAGCGTTTGATAAGAAGAATAGCAGCCCTAAGCCGTTTTGTATCTAGATCAAGTGACAAATGTCAATCGTTCTTTCAAGTCTTAAAGAAGTCATTTCAATAGGATACCCAATGTGAAGAAGCATTCAGAGCCTTGAAGGACTATCTGAGCTCTCCTTCAGTTCTGGTTAGTCCCTTAGAAGGGGAAGTGTTTACTCTCTACTTAGCTGTCTCAGACTTCTCAACCAGCGCAGCGCTAGTAAGGGAGCAAGACAGAGCTCAGCAACCAGTTTACTACTACAGCAGAGCTCTCAGGGGACTGAAGAGAGATACTTAAAGATGGAAAAGATTGTATTGGCTTTAGTCACAACTACTAGAAGGCTTAGACCATACTTCCAAGCTCATACTGTCGAGGTTCCAATAGATCAGCAGATGAAGCAAGTGCTGCACAAGCCAGAGTCTCCGAGAAGGTTAGTTAAGTGGGCTATCCAGCTCAGTGAGTTCAATATCAGGTACAAACCAAGAATGGCTATCAAGGGGTAAGTTCTAGCGGATTTTATAGCAGAATTCACAACAGAACAACCCATGAAAGCAATGCAACTGGTACCTGACCTTCCTACATGGAGACTTTCAGTAGATAGAACTGCCAACGTTCAGGGCAGTGGTGCTGGCTTAATCCTGACCTCTCCCGATGAGATAGATCTGACCTCTCCCGATGAGATAGATGTTAAATACGCTCTTAGGTTTGGATTTAAAACTCCAAACAAAGAAGCAGAGTACGAGGTTGTTATAGTAGGGCTCAACCTTGTGCACTCGATGGAAGAAGAACAACTTGAGGTCTATAGTGACTCACAACTTGTGATAAAGCAGATAGAGGGGTCTTATGAGGCCAAAGGCGAAAAGATGGCTCTTTATCTTAGAAGGGTACAAGAGCTAATCAAGAAGTTTGTGCAAGTTAAATTCAAACACGTCCCCAGGACAGAGAATTCACGAGCAGACGCACTAGTAAGGTTATCAACCGCTTCTCAGGGGAACTTGGATAGGTTGATTCTAATGGAACACTTAACAGAACCACCAGTTGGAATTCACAAAGAGGTGCTCCCGATCATGAATTTAATAAGCTGGATAGACTCTATCCGAGACTACCTGCAGAATGGAACCCTTCCAACGGGACCCTAAGGAGGTAGCAAAACTAAGGGGTGAGGTCGGTCAGATTCTCCATCTTACAGGGAAGTCTGTATAAACGAGATTTTTCAACACCTCTCCTCAAATGTGTGGGGGACGAAGACACGAGCTATATAGTTAGAGAGGTTCATGGGGGAGTATGCGGTAACCATATTGGAGCCAGTGCTTTGGCAGGAAAAATTTTAAGGCACGGATACTATTGGCCCACCATGATCAAAGATGCTACAGACGTGGTTAAGAAGTGTAGGGTCTGCCAAATGCATGCCAATATTCTCCATTGCCTACCAGAGCTCTTAACAACGATAGTAAGCCCTTGGCCATTCCAACAGTGGGGCTTAGATATTCTAAGGCCCCTTCCAGTGAGTGTGGGATAGTGCAAGTTCACCATTGTTGGAGTGGATTACTTCACAAAATGGGCAGAAGTAGAGCCCTTGGCAACAATTACAAAGTAGAAAGTGTAGAACTTCGCCTGGAAGTCCATAGTCTGTAGGTTCAAAATTCCTAAAGCGATCGTCTCTGACAATGGAAGACAATTTGATAACCCAAAATTCAAAAGGTTTTGTGTCGAGCTTGGGATAAAGAACTACTTCTCAGCTCCTGCTCATCCTTAATCCAATGGGCAAGCAGAAGTCACCATTCGAACCATAAAGGCAGGCTTGAAGACTAAGCTAGAAGCCCTAAAAGAAAAATGGGAGAAGCAGCACCTCGAGGTATTATGGGCTTATAGAACTACAGCCAAGACAACCACACAAGAAACACCGTTTGCTTTGGCTATCGGGACCGAAGTTGTTGGCCCTGTTGAAATTGGGCTCCCATCTCCCAAGGCCGAGTTCGCAAAGCCAGAACACAATGATGAGTTGCTTCTGCTCAATCTTGATCTTCTGGATGAAAGAAGGGATAAAACTCAACAACATATAGAGAGTTACCGATGGAAAACGGCTAGGTATTATAACCAAAAAGGTAAGACACAAGAATTTCAAGGCTGGGGATTTAGTGCTTAGAAAACTTGTACTTGCAATAAATGACCCCTCCTATGAAAGCTGGGTCCTAATTGGGAAGACCCTTACATCATATCAAGGTTAGTCAGACCTGGAAACTATGAGTTATGAACCGAGGAAGGGAAATTTTTACCTCATACGTGGAACGTGGAGCACCTTAAAAAATTCTTTCAATAAGTTCCTCTTGTAATAAGGATATATTCAACAAAATAGTGAGTTTTTGGTTCTTCCCTGTGTAAATCCTTGGAGTAGCTAAAAAACTAAATATGGGCTCTTCAGCTCATAAACCAAAGATGAGCTCATCAGTTCATAAACCAAAGATGAGCTCTTCAGCTCATAAACCAAAGATGAGCTCATCAGCTTATAAACAAAAGATGAGCTCTTCAACTCATAAACCAAAGATGAACTCTTTAGCTCATTAATAAAAGATGAGTTCTTCAGCTCATAAACTAAAAATGAGCCCATCAACTCATAGACAGAGATGAGCTCTTCAGTTTATAGACTAAACATGAGCTCTTCAGCTCATAAATTAAAGATGAGCTATTTAGCTCATACATAAGCAAAGAGCTCTTCTGCTCATGAGTTTAAGACAGGTTCTTCAGATTATAAGCATGCAACAAGATTTAGAGCAAAATCGCAAGCATAGCAATCGACAGAAGAGAACTTAACCATCAAGTAAAACAAACATTCAAAATTTCTATAGCAATATAATGAAAGAAGCAAAAGGAATACAAGGGAAGTTCTTAGTTCTTAATCACCCTTGAGGCGTTTCTTGAGCTCAGCCACCTCCTCCCTTAGGCGGACATTCTCTTCCTTTAGCTCATCTCTCTCCTTCTCTGCCTCTGAAAGAAGATTCATGAGTTTCTGCCTAGTTGAAGAGAAAAGAACAGTTCCCAGCAAAGATGAGGAAGGAGAAGAGCTGTCTAGAGAACTGCCCCTCTTACGCTTCGTGGGAAAGGTACTAGCATCCTCGCCTTCATCGAACTCCGAAGGAGAAGGATCAGAGTCTGGGCAAGAAACAAAATTCTTAGCAGCTCTCACAGGATTGAACAAAAAGAGGTTGTCTTATGTTATTAACTTAAGAAAGGACGTGAGCTCAGCGTGGACTATCTGTTCGACTCTCATCACCTCCACCAGGTCTAGGTCAGAAAGACCTGTAAAGCAAAACAAATTTTTTTGATAAGGGCACACCATTGTATGGCCTAGCCAATAAAGGCAATCAAGACACTAACCTGAATAAGAATAGCTCCCCCAGGACCGAGGAACTCTGCACTCTCTGTAGTGCAGCTCAGTGGACCTCCAAGAGTCCCTTGAAATAAAAAAAAAACGTTGAGCCCATCCCTCAGGAGGAGAATGAAGGTCAAGCACTAGACGTCACAATTTGAAATGCCTCCACCAAAAACAAATAAAGCATGGGACCTTGTCCTCTTCAAGATCAAAGAAGTAAAGAAACTCGACTACTGTGGGAAACTCGCTATTGTCCCGTAGGCGCCAAAAGAGGAAAAAGCTAATTATGGTGGCCCATTCCTTAGGGGAGAGGCGAGAGGGACACAAGCCACAATGAGCCAAGATAAACCCAACAGAAGGGTGGATGGGAAGACACATACCCATCTCTAAAGCTCCTTCGAAGAAACAAGTCTCCCATGGAGGAAGATAATTGCAAGGCTCATCAGAGGATAAGGCCCGTAGAGACAATTCCAAGTCAAGGAAGAACCTCTTCTTTACCCCATCCAAATTTGAAGACGATATTGTTGAAGGAACTAAGTAGCGAGAGTGCCATTTCGACTCAATCCCAAATGAGGTTCGTTCCTTGAACAAGGGCGAGACAAGGGCAGCCATCAAAAGACTCAGAGAAGAAAAACATAAGAAGAAACAAGGATTGATAAACCTTTAGGATTCAAGAAAAGACTCAAAAAGTAAAGAAAATCCAAGAAATTATGGCAAACCTATCAGGACACCGATTTTTTATAGAATCAAGGAACGCACGAGGACCGAAGTCGATAGACCTTTGGATTTTCCAAATTGAAAAGGTTATTATACTTTTGAAAAATAAATTGGCGCAAGGAATGTAGTCCACCATCCAATGCTCCCTTGAGGACACCAAAAACACAACTACCAATAGTTCTTTATAAGCGAGCCTCACAAGCCAGTCGTAGAAAGAACAAGATTCAATGGAACCCTAAGATTGCCAGTAGATTAGGGAAACAAAGGATGCAAGGAAGAAGAAGAGCTTAGGGAGAAAACTCAAAGAGCGAAGCAAGGATTGTTCCCCCTCAACTCAGTGACATTTTTGTACAGCTTAGCCCCTGTCCAAGCCAGCTTGGAACAAGGGCTAGGGGCAACTGATGATTCTTAAAAGAAATTTCAATTAAATATGAGCCCAGGAGCCGAGGTCAGATCAGGAGGTCTAACAAGGCATGCAGGGCTTAAGGGACCAAAGCTAGAGCTCCCTTCGGATGAGTCAATAGTAGAGGTGATAATGAAACATCTAGATAACAGCAGAGCTAGAGTCCAAGCACAAACCTCTCAACCAACCGAGATCCTCTCCCAAAATCAAGGGAGATTTTGCTAAGATCACGCCTAAGACTTCGTAGGGATTGAAATTACACTATAAATACTATACAATGTCTCCAAAATTAGGGGGACCCCGAGTTGTGTGAGAAGCACGCTGTAAATTCCATTCTCCATTATTAAGAAAAAAGGAGCAAGAGTCTCCATTGAAGATTGGACTAGCCGAACTCCCGAGTTGGCGAACCACTATACTTTCTCTGTGTAAATCCCTTCAATCCCTAAAATCCTTGATCATAACCCTCACAAGCCTTGAAGCTCAGACTCAAGTTGCCAATCATAATTCCTACCTTCTGCTTGCCCACGTTAATTTACACCATCATGAAGAATTCTTTTGAATCGTAGATTCGAACTGGATTAATGATGTCCGAACAGATTCACTGAGCTTGACGAGTGATGTCAGTGCTTGAGATCAGATGTCGGAGGATGATTCGAAGGAGAAGATGGACTCGATCTCCGGCCAGTGATTGGCAATTGTTGTGTACATGTCGAGAGTCCGAAATATTCTTTCTGGTGATTTCTTGCTGTTTCTCGCCACATTTTCTGGGAATCCAAAGAGAATTCACGCTCCTTCTTTAGTTATCTCAGTAAAAGTTGACTCCCTAATTATTTTCGAGGATGCAAAGACGTGATAGCAAAGAATTCTCTCACCATTGAAGAGAGTTTTAATTGCAATCCTCACAACATTCAACCAATTCTTGATTCTCTGCTCCAAAACTTCCCAATCCATCTTACGTAGGTGTGAAGAGCTCAATTTCTCAACTCCGACTCTATATATGCCTTCATCAACTATCGATTTCCTTATAATTTTGTATATCTTCACGCATTCTTTACCATATCCAGAGGAAACCATACACTCAGCAATTGATCTTAAATCTACCATGGCCATATTCGAAACATCTTCAACTTCTAAGATGGAATCGCCAGCAATTTTAATATCATCTTTGGGTCCATTATCACCGTTTTCGTAGTTGGATGTGCTCGATGGAGTTAAAGCATGTGACGATCGAGCCAAGACCGACTCAGGATCCAAATAAGCACGGTTCAAAGAAAGAATCTGATAAAACTCTTTTTGGAGTCGTTTCATGGAGATTTGCAACAGGTTCTAGGCACGAACGAGCTTCTCTGAACCAGAATTCTCAGAGCCTAAAAAGTGCATGCCCATTTGCAAATCGTTGACGTTCATGATGAAATCATTGGCCTCACCATGGTTCTCGTAGAAGAGAGAAGTGAAGTTTGCGAATGTTGAAGTATTTGGGTTCCTTTTTCATGATTATGGAACCGGTGAATTCCAGAGTTCGATCCATAATAGCGTCGGAGAACAAAGCCAGGGAGTTGAATTTGGAAGTTCGGTTCTGGAAGGCAAAGGGAAGTTGGAACTAGAAGGAGATCTTTTCGGGGAAAATAAAAGGTTCTTTATTCCTTTATATGGCATTGCATTGAAGAGATCAAAGCTAGTTTAATTCTTCAAGAATCAAGAAAGAAGAACCAATCAGCCTATGATCAGGTAATTAAGCTTCTCTCTCGGCGTTTTTTGTTAGAATGTGGGTTTGTATATATATATGTGCAGCTCTATGTTTCAAATGTGAGTTTTGGGTTTGATACTCTACACAATTATGTGAGTTCAGTTGTGTTGGTTGAGGGAGGATACATATATAGACCACAGAGGGTGGAGAGATGGAGGAACCAGGCTGCAGATAGGTAACTTGCGGCGAAAAGTGACGGGCCATGACTTTTTTTACGCGCTACACATACCGTATAAACCACAAGTTATACCTTCCCAAGAAATTCTCTCACTCGTGATTTCTTGGAAAGTTATTCTCTCAATATTCCTTTACATTCAGACTCCATACCATTTGTCATTTAAGCACTTAAATTTTTTGATAGTTAAAATATTATATATAACTCCCTAAAATTTATACGCGTATAACACTTAGACCGTTGTCATCAATGTTGGTTAATATATCTATTAGTAAGTTATATCCAAACCTTCTGAAGTTTGTAAGCATGTAATACTTAGATCTCTCAAGATTAAAATGTTATATTTAGACAAAAAATGTCCCAAGTAAAGATAGGATATCAAATATTTTAAATTTTATAACTAAAATTCATGTTCTATTATAATATTTATTGAAATAAAATTAAAAATAAAATTTAATTTTTAAAAAAAAATTATAATTAGTATGCAATTATACTATCTATTGGAATGCAATTTTGTTCTTTAAACAAACAAATTATCCCAATTAAAGCTAGAATATATTGTGTCTACTACAGTTTGACCTCTTGTTTTATTTTTCAGTTTTATTTCAATATATAGTATAATTGTATATTAATTTTGATTTTTTAAGGAAAAAAATTATATTTTTATTTTTAATTTTATTTAAATAAATGACATAATAAAACATGAATTTTGGTTGTAAAATTCATGTTTTATTATGAATGACTTAGACTAATTTGATTTTTTAGTTTTATTCCAATAGATAGTATAATTGTATACTAATTATAATTTTTTAAGAAATAATTACATTTTTATTTTTGATTTAATTTCAATAAATGACACAATAGAACATCAATTTTGGTTATTAAATTTAAAATATTTGATATTTTAGTTTTAATTGGAGTATTTGTGGTCTAAGTATAATATATTAAATTTGAGGGGTATAAGTATTATACTCCTATAAACTTTAGGAAATTTAGATGTAATTTACTAACGAATCTACTATTGGACATTTGACAACAGGGGTCTGAGTGTTACGAGCGTAAACCTTTAAGGGGTATGTTTGTAATATTTTAAATGTCAGGGGTCTGAATGATTAAATAATAAACCTCAGGAGGTCTAGGTGTAATTCTCTCAAAAAATAATACTATTGTGAGCAAATTTGTTGACATAATTTTTTTTTTTTGTGGTATGGTGGCTACTTTGTTAATTTATTAAATTGATAATGGGTTTCAACAAATACTAAAACTCATTGTCAAATCAATGGTTGTAACTGTGAATAATTTGGTTAGCAAATTAAGTTCAAGTAGTATCGCTCTAAAAAAAAATACTTTTTAAACTTAATTTAGAGACTTAATGTAGGGATCTAATCGACTATAACTATTAGATTGAAAATAGATTCTATCTAACATTGTAACTCATAACTAAACTAATTGTTGTGTTGTATTAAATAAGTCAAAAAAACATTGTCAATTCTTTCTAGAATACAAAATTAGGGTAAATTTTAGTAAGGAACAAATAATAAGCTAGCTAACACAATAAATTTATTTAATTACGCTACATTTAGTACATGGTATTAGACCTTCGGAATGAAATGGTCATTCTTTAGTAATAATACCCATTCCTTTGTTTGGTTTGTGGGGACAAAATTTCATTCTCATTCCTAAAGAATAACTAATCCCATAAATAATGGGATTAGTCATTCCCAAATAAACCAAGGTATTAGTCATTCCTTTACCGCCGGTAATCAATCTAAATTAAGTCGACAAAAAACTCGATCGTCCTATTCCTCTCTGTCTCTTGCTCTTCTCATCACTGCTCATCATTTAGTCCTCATCCTTATTCTCTCCTCTCATTTTCTCTCTTTTCCTCCCTTCTCCTCACTTAACCTCTGTGAATTTTCCTATATCAACGGGAAGCATGACCGACCATCCCTCCCTAGCCATTGTCAACTTCTTCCTCATCTCTTTGTGATGCAAGGGACAAGATTGATGAGCAAACCAGATTTGGCATTGCCATTAATCTCAAGTAACTCTTCACTTGGCCCATGGGATTTATCATTTTATAGTTTGGTTGATGGTTAATGGTCTTCACTACAGTGATACTTCATTTTTTTTCTAGGGTTTTGGAGATATGTATTTGATTTACAAGCATATAATTTGTTTACCTCTTCTCTATATTGTTTGTTTTTTCACATTGATTGTTGAATATATCTATAAACATACCTGTTTGTAATTGGGTTGTAGTGATTTGGGTCTTGCTTTGAAGGTGTTTGAGAAAATTTCTAACAGAAGCATGGTTGGCTAGATTTCTTTAATTGATGTTTTTTTTTTTTGGATAATGATATACCCCTTAAGGCTATAAAATTATTCCAGAAATGGTGGAATATGTATTTAGCAATTTCTAATAAGTAAATTTCATGTACCTGACATGTATCTTGAAGATGTTTTATGTATAAGTTTCAGATACAAATTTCTTGATTTTTACAATGGTGGACCCTAAAAGTAACCTGCAATTCACATGTCTATTAGTAACATTTCCTTTTCTTTTTAAAAAATGATGATTTTTGACCTTCTAGTTTTGACACAATCTTGAAGAATTATGGTAGAAGAGATAGACACACATTTTGCAGGTTGATCATAGCTATTTTGTATGTTAAAATAGTTTGTTGGACAACTGTTGGCCATGGTTCACCAACATTCTGTTTGGTTAATATTTGGAAGGATATCACATACCACTTCTTGTACATCAAGAATAGTTGTGCTCTGATCGATGTGTTTTTTTTTTTTTTTGCTAAGATAGAACAGGCAAAGAACTTATTAATAAAGGTCCTCTCAAACAAGTTGGCTGCTTGTTAATGTTTATGGTTTGCATTGTGAATGTCATTGACTACTCTACTTTACATGATTTTGAACTACAGTGTTCAGTTGTTAGCTTGTGAATTCATTAAATATCACAAGTTCATGAATATTGATTGTGTTTAAATAGTCTGCAAGTCATTCATTATTGCACAAGTTCATGAATATTGATTCTTTAAATGCCAATATTGCAGAAGTAGAAATCACATAATCTAACAACACCACTTTATTAGGTTAGTCTTCCAGCATCGAGTTCTTAGAATTTCAGCAATTACAAATCTAATCATAGTGAACAACTCTCTTTTTTGCTCACTTTTGTTTCTACTAGTTGGTGCCCACATGCGTTGCACGTGAATTATTTTTTGTCTTTTTTTTCAAATTTCTATACTCTGCTTTTGTCAAGTTTTTCTTATATTGTGGATAGTAAATTTAAATATTATGTTTTTATTTTAGTATTGAAAATCCAAGACATAACAATTGTTAAGAAAAAAGAAAAATGTGAACAAGGATTGGATTAATGATAAAATATAATCCTGGGTTGCCAACAATAATTTGATTGATGATTAAGAAATAATATTTTTGGTTCAGTTCTCCACCTTAATGATCGTTAGGTCTAAATTTGATAATGGAGTTTTGTAATAAAAATTGTTCTTGAGCCGATTTTCTTAGACTTTATTGTCTCAAAGCTCTTGTTTTTTTTTTTTTGTAAATTAATTTAATTATGAAAGGATCAATATTAATGCTTTATTACACTACTTTTTATCATGACTCATAGACCTTACATATTAGAATCCTATAAAAAAAAAGTAGTATTTTTTGGGGCCAACGTAATCTTGTAAGTACTAAAACTTATGTAGTGTGCGAGAAATCTGTTTTACTTAATTCCTTCATTTATTGTTGTAGATATAGATATTGTGAATTAAAAAATATATATATCCAAAATAGGTTTTTTAAAAAAAAAAACTATAACAAATACCAAATTAGATAAACTAAATGTAAGTTTCTTGACTTATTCATATTTATATATTTAGAAGAATATATGTTTCTAAACATTGCTTGCGGCTACAAGAAATTAGTTGTAAGATTTCTATAATTTTTTGAGTTATATGTACACACATGAAATTCTTTCTTTTCCCTTTTTTATGAAACAAAAATAAAATGAAATCTGGTCACAAAGAAATGTCATGAATAAACCTGAAATATCAAAAATCTCATGGTTACACATGAAATTTTGAGTGACTATAAAAAAAATCCTTTCCTCATTATTAGTCCATCAACCAATTCCATAGCATTACAACACTAAGAAGATCATGTAAAGAGATTGGTGGCACTGAGTGAAATAATCCACAAACTTGTTGGTAAAACCTGATGATCCTGTCCATTCTTCACATAAGCATGGAACTTATGCCTTTGAGTTGAAATTTGAGGACAATTTAATCAAAATTTAATTGTATGATATCATGTTTTTGGTCGAAGCCATGACTTCCATGCTATTAGGAGCATTTCTACAAACTCCTCTAATCTTTCTTTAGTGAGCACAAGCCCTTAGAGTGTGTGAACTCTGAATCCACTCCTATCTGAAAACATCTACCAAGAGGACCATTAGTTTATCTTAAAAAACACAACAAAACCATGCTAAATACCAACTCTAAAACCATAAAATCACTCACCTAATTGAGGGTACTCTGCACTCCTTAATGATTGTTGAGCTTGCAACAAACATACCATATATTGTTAGTACAAACAAATCTATGTATACAACATCATAATCACCACAAACTAAATGCAGTCTTAGATATGTCCTAATCCAAAGAGTTCGCTTACGTTTTTACACGACAAAGAAGTTATTTTGCCGCCAACTCGAGAATTTTTCTTCTAGTTACATGCACATGGTGAATTAATTTCCTCTTCTTGTTGCTCGAGCTTTAACATGAAGAAAATACATTGAATGTAAAATTTAAGAAAATATATATTTCACTGCTCGCCTATTTTTCTTCCTATATTAGATTGGGTTTGATAAGATGATGGGTACTATTGAATAGGTTTTCGGAGAGAAAGCAGTTAGTGAATACTGTGGGATGACAGAAAAATATACATACCAAAGCAGTGAAGAAGATGAAGAAAACATAGTAAACTATGAATTGGATGGGCAAGTGAGATACTAAGTGGGAAAAGGTGGGGGACGATTTAAAGGGTTGAGGACGAAATGAATGGACGCTTAGAAGATGGGGGATTTCGGTTGTTGGGCTATTGAAATACAATAGATCTCCTTACTTAACTTTTTCTTTCTCCCTAACTTATGATTAGAAATTAAATTCTCACAATGATAATTCATTATTCTGAAAAAAAATTTGGAAGCTGTTGAAAAAATGTAGGGAGAGATGGAAGAGTCACCACACTTTTGAAAGAAATAAATGCACAGTACAATGGACAATAAGTGCTACATATTTTATTCATGTGACCAATAATTTGGATATTTAAGAAATGTTAGAGGACAATTATGGTAATCAAAATATTTTTGGCTTAGTAGCCTTTTAGAAGTAGTATAGATTGAACTCTGCTAAAAAGTTAGTGTTACATTTGCTACTTTGAGTCTTTTTTTGGCTTTGTTTGTGATTGTAAACTTTGATAAAAGCAAAGAGAGAAAGAGAAGAGACAATAGAGAATGATTGTATTACTGCTTAATAGAAAAATGCTTACAAAAGACCCTTATATAGTAGGGCAACATAAAAGAACGAAAGGACTAAACTACCCTTAAGACTAAATATTCTAATTACTTTAACACCCTCCCTCAAACTCATGATGTGGTAGTAGAAAATATCAAAGTTTGCCAAGAAGAAAATGAAAGCGTGTAATATTATACAATTTTGTGAAAAAATCTGCTAACTGCATAGTGAAAAAAGAAAAGGGAGGGAGATAGTGCCCAGCTGAAGATGATGACACACAAAGTGACAATCAATCTTAATATTCTTTGTGAGCTCATGAAAGACTGAGTAATGAGCAATCTGAATAGCACTGGTATTGTCACAATACATAGGATTCGGCACAGGTAACATGATGCCAAGATCATCAATGAGCCATCCTAACCAAACTATCTCAGCTACAGTAGAAGTCATAGCATGATATTCAACTTCAGCGGATGAACAAGAAACAACAGTTTGCTTCTTACTTTTTCAAAAAATAAGAGAATCACTGAGAAAAATACAAAAATCTGTAGTGGACTTACAATCCATAGAGTCACCAGCCCAATCAACATCAGAATAAATCCTGAGTTCCATAGAGGAAGAGGAGGCGAATGACAAACTCTAGCGTAGAGTACCTCGAAGATACCGAAGAATACGAAGAATTACAGCCTAGTGAACAGTGGTGGGTGAGGCAACAAATTGATTAACAACATGAACAACATATGAGATATCTGGACGAGTGATTGTAAGATATACTAAACTCCCAGCAATAGCACGATAAAGTGTAAGGTTAGACAGGGGAGTACCATCAGAAGAAGAGTAACAAACATTGAGCTCTAAATGTGTTTCAACTGTCCGATTATCTGATAAACAAGCTTGTTGAATAACATCTGAAGCATACTTGAACTAAGAGAGAAGATATCCTTTAGGAGAGTAAGCAATCTCAATATCCAAGAAATATCTAAGCTGCCCCAAATCTTTCATCTCAAAATGGTCTTGCAACTGGAGGTTCAATAAGCATATGCTAGCAGTGTCATCACCTGTAATAATCATATCATCAACATGTAGTAAGAGAATAATAGAACCTAAGGAAGTAGACCGTAAAAAGAGAGCAGAATCATGCCCTGGGAGCCTGTTTAAGGCCTTATAAAGCTCGGTGAAGTCGACATACTTGAACAGGACTATGAGATAATCTAGGAAGATGAGTTATAAAAACCTCTTCACTTAAATCTCCATGAAGAAATGTATTTTTCACATCCATCTAAGACAAATTTCATTGGCGAATGGCAACAACTATAATCATGGTGCGAACAGTGGTCATCTTAGCAACAAGGGCAAAAGTCTCATCATATTCTATACCAAACTCTTGAGCAAAACCCTTGGCTACTAATCGAGTTTTATACCGTTTCACAGAACCATCAGACTTGGTTTTTATTTTATAAACTCACCTACAACCAATGTGGCGTTTACTAGGTGGTAAAGGCACTAGTTCCCAAACTCTGGTCTTATGTAAGACAGACAATTCCTTATCCATTGCCTATTTTCAAAGTGGATCAAGTAAAGCCTCCTTGTAGGAGGTGGGTTCAGATAAGGAGTAAATAGAAACTAAACCTATCTAGACATTTGCAAGAGCGCTGAGGATAGCGCAGGGTATGATCCACATTGTCTAAACCTGATTGGGTGGTAGAAGAAGAAAAGGGAGGCACCACATCTGTAGAGGAGATAGCTGGATTCTTGCGAACATATGTATGCACAATAAAGGGACGAGTGACGGGTACATTAGAAACAGTCATATCACCAACATAAGTGTCAGAGGGAACATCAACCGGAAATGGATCAGTATAAATGGGATCAGATTTATGCAAATGTGAAGAACTGGATGGAATAGAAAAGAAGGGAATATGCTCCATAAAAATAACATGACGAGAGACATATAATTTGTGTGAAACGAGATCATAGCAACGATACCCCTTTTGACCCTCACCATAATCAAGGAAAACATGTAAAGTTGAATGAGCAGAAAGCTTAGTACGAAGAACACTAGGAAGCAAAACAAAACAAGTGCATCCAAATACACTCAAAGAGAAATAATCAGGTGACTTATCACATAGTTTCTCAAATAGAGAAATTCCAAATGTGATGACAGTGGGAATAGAATTAATCAGATGGACCGCAGTAATAACTGCTTCCTCCCAAAAATAACTTGGAACATTTGTTGACAGTAAGAGATAGCATGTTGTCTCCATAATATGTCGGTGTTTGTGTTCTGCTACACCATTCTATTCAGGTGTGTCAGTACAAGAAGATTGTCAAATAGTACCATCAGATTTTAATAGATCATGAAAAGAATTGAAAGAATATTCTCCTGATTGGTCACATCGAAAACATTTAATAACATATGAATATTGAGTACGTATCATAGCACGAAAAGCAGGAAACACAGAAAAGAATTTAGAATAATGTTTCATGAGATAAACCTAACAAAACCTAGTATAATCATCAATAAAAGAGACAAAACATTTAGACCCTCCTTTTGTGAGAACAGGAGCTGGTCCCCAAATATCATAATTAACTAGATCAAAAGGTGCAAGTGAGCTAGTGGAAATTTTATTAAAAGGTAGTGTAGTAAATTTAGCTAACTTGCATCCACTACAACTAGAAATATCATGAGACTCTAAATTACCCAAACTACCAGTAGAGGCTAAAAATTTCAAACGAGAGTGAGACACATGACCAAGACGAGAATGTCATAAATAGAAACTAGAAGACTGTGAACTTAAATGAAATGAAGATAAATCAACAGTAGAAGCAACAATATCAGGAATATATAACTTGTCTAACACATACAATCCTCCCTTTCTACTGTTTGTTCCAACTAGTTTCTTAGAATGTGGATCTTGTATAATACATCTAGAAGAGAAAAAATAAACTGAAAATCCAGATTCAAATAATTGACAAACTAAAATTAAATTCAAGATAAGCTATGGAATATAATAAACATCAGGAAGTGTTAAATGCAGAGAAATTATAGATCCAACACCAGCCAAGGACATTTGTGCACCATTAGCAACAAGTATAGAAACAGATGGAGGAGAAAAGATAGATGCAAATAAGGAAGAATCACTAGTCATATGATGGGTAGCACTTGAATCATAGACCCAAGCAATTTGAGATATATTTGAATGACCCAAAGTGAACGAACCTATAGAATGTGAGATGGATAGAGTATTAAGTTGTTGAAGAAGTTTCTGCAATTGATCAACAATCTTAGTCAATTTTAAACTAATTGACAGATAAGACCCAGAATTGTCAGTCGCCATAATTGCCACTAGTCAAAAATAACAACAATCAAATCAACTGAACCAATTCCAAACCACCAAGCTCAATTGAAGTTCAAATTCCCAGCAAGTATAGAAGCCAAACTGACCCAACAATTACAGCCCAATGGAAAATCAAAGCCCCAGTCGGAGAACAATAGCCAATCAATCAGTCCAACAACCCAAAAAATAAATATCAAACAACCCAATAGCCCCAAGTAATAAAGAACAACAAAATTCTAGCTCAGTCCAAACTACTAGCAACCTGTCTTGCAAACAGGAGCAACAAATTGACACAAAGCAGAACAATAGCAGCGAACAGCGACAAAACCAAGTAGGCAACAAAGTCTTCCAGCAAGCCAAGGAGAGAAGAATATTCAAAACCAGCAACATCAAACCAACAGAGTAATAATCCAAAGGTAAAATTATGCACAAGCTCATAACCAACAATTAACAGATCAAAAAGCAGCAGTAAACAAGCTAGGAAGATGGTGTGAGCAACAAAAGGCAGAGGCCAAAGGAGAAGTGACAAACCAGTCGCTGCAGTGTTTGCTAAAGAAGGAAATCAGCCAAAAATCCCATTCCTTTGCATCAAGGACCAGTTCAAAATGCTTCAAAGCATCAAATTGAACACCAAGGAGGCAAATTCGCACCACATAAGGAATTTGGAGCAAAAAATTTAATCAAAACTGAAGAAATTCAAGATCGAAGTTTTCGGCCATTTTTCTTAATAAATCTTTGAAAAATCAGAAACCTTATCAGACAGATATCAAATCAAAACAAAATCACACCAAGTTGAAAGCAGTCAATCAGATGGTGTGTCTTGCAACCTCTAGGTGCTAACGTTCTTCATTGATGACATTAGCCCTAGTTCAAATTCAAAATTTCCTACGATGAATTTGATATGTTGTTGATCATGTTTGGGTCGAAACCCGCTTTGATACCATGCAAACTTTGATAAAAGCAAAGAGAGAAAGAGAAGAGACAATAGACAATGATTGTATTACTGCTTAATAGAAAAATGCATACAATAGACCCTTATATAGTAGGGCAACATAAAAGAATGAAATGACTAAACTACCCTTAAGACTAAATATTCTAACTACTCTAACAGTGATATCCCAAATACTGATTGTTTCTTTGTAATTTTTGTGACAATTATGGCTCGTTTAAGTCTAGCAAGAAAAAAAATGATAAATAAGAAGAAATTGATTGCATTATTTGTGTTGTGGACCAAAATCATGTATTTAGTCAATTATTTTTTTTCCATATGAAGTCTATTGTCATCCTTTACTATATGAGAAAAAAATCATTAAGAGGTCAAAGGTATCACAATGACATCATTGCAAGGAGGACTATTGTCTATGACTATGCTCATGCGAGTAATGACACATGTGTTTCTCAACTTAGGATGAATAGACGAGCATTCATTAGGTTATGTTCCATGCTTGAGACAATTGGAAAGTTAAAACATACCAAAAATATGGAGATTGATGATCAAGTGACTATTTTCTTGCATATCCTTACACAGCATGTGAAAATTCGAGTTATAAAACAACGATTTAAGAGGTCTAGTGAGACTATTAGTAGGCACTTTAAGAATGTATTGAATGTTGTGATAGGATTGCAAGACCATTTGCTCAAGACTCCCGAGCCAGTACTAGAAGATTCCACCAATGAGAAATGGAAATGGTTCAAGGTACTTAACCTTATCTGAATTAATTTTATGTTCACGCATTTGAACCTGTATGGAAATATGATTCCTACTTGATTTTTGATTTGTTCAGGGTTGTGTTGGAGCCTTAGATGGGACATATATAAGTGTTCATGTGCCAACTGAGGACAAGCATAGGTATCGATCTCAGACAAAAGATATTGCTACTAATGTCTTAGTAGTATGCTCACAAGACATGGTCTTCATTTATTTATCACCTGGTTGGGTAGGGTCAGCGACATATGGTATGGTGCTTAGAGATGCCATGATTAGAAGGAATGAGTTAGTGGTGAATCGTGGTACCTACTACCTTGTGGATGGGTGATATACCAACGGCGGGGGATTTCTTGCCCCATTTAGAGGTCAAAGGTATCACTTAAAAGAATGGAGAGACGGTCACCAACCTAGAACACCTGTAGAGTTCTTTAATATGAACCATTCTTTTGCTTGATATGTAATTGAAAGATGTTTTGGGCTGCTGAAAAAATGTTGGACTATTTTAAGAGGTCTGTCTTTCTACCCAATCAAAATACAGAACTGTATAATAATAACTTGTTGTTTGCTTCACAACTACATCAGAGATCAGATGTCAATAGACCCAATCGAGGCAAAGGTAGATGCAGCCGGTCTCATGGTGGAAAATGATGCATATGATGATCATATTATCACGGTTGAAACATCCAACGAGTGACCAACATTTAGATTAAATTTGGCAAACAATATTTTTTATTAGTGGAGAGCAAGTAGACAAAGAGTGTAATTTTTTGTACTTATATTTGAGAATGATTTTATTTTTTGAAATTCTACCTCCAATGCTATTGAGATGAAATGAATGGAATTTAAGAATTCTTGTTTTTATTCAACTTATTTTTGTTTTTTGTATACTGTTAATTATTTTTTGGACTTATTTTTCATCGATTTATTTTTGGGTTCAACCTATATGTTCAGATAAAATTCCTAGTTGTCTTGATAGTTTTCTTTTGGGTTTGCACATGTGCTCTATTGAATGCACAAAGAACTATAGTTGTTTATTTGAAATAAATGACAAATTTAGAAAAAAAAATTTATTTTGATTTTGATTTCTTTTTGTGAACCTATTTTTAAACGAATTTTTTTTTCTAATTTTTTAAAATTTATAGGGGTTTAATTCTTTTCAATGGATTCTCATTTTTTCTAATTATAAATTTTTTTACACATAACTTTTAAAGGCAATTGTAATAATAAAAAATTGTTATTAATTATTTTTAGTCACTATAGATATTTTGGTTAAAGTTGTTTTCATTTTAATGCAAAAATTGTTTTATTTAAACAAAAGAATGAAATGTTCATTCCATTCCAGCACTTAATCTTAAACATTTGTCAAACATTAGAATGGTAATGCGCATTCCATTCTATTCTCAAACTCATTTCATTCCTACTGAAAAGTATTACTGAACGCCAAACGCAACGTAATAATATTGATACAAACTTAGTTAAACACAAATTAAACAAAATTGATTTGATATAATACAAGTTCAACTACATATTTGTAAATAAATTTGATAGAAGTTGAATAAATTTGCTATGACACAATTCATGTAATTAAAAAATACGATATAACATAATTATTTGGTTAATTCGACCGGGACATGACACACACTAGGTGGGGTGGTTGAATTTACTGTTGGTGCTTGATGGTAATGATGGGTTAACTGAATCTATTTTCTATGCAATACTGGTCAGCAGATACGTTTTTTCTTCCTATTATATTACTTTAAATAGGTTTCATTGAATGTTATTTTGATGTTTTCCTATGGCTTGTATTTAGAATTGAGCAAATATTTATGAGTAATACTGCACTGATCAAATTTTGGGATGAAATTTAGAGTCCAAATGACATGACAGCTGACTTGAGCTTTTTTATTTGGTGTCATGTTATTTATTCCCCAATAAAGACTTCAAATAATATGCTGACAAGTCATTTGAACTCCAAATTTGATCCCAAAATTTGGTCAGCATAACATTACTGAATATTTATTTATTAACTCAATTTGCTGACTCAATTCACTGTTGTTTTTGGAATAACTGTAAACTCCATTAAATATTAAAATTTAGAATTAATTTAACTATTACAATGACATCACATTATTAAATCAAAAGATTAATTCAAATTTTTATGTCCAAATTAATAGTATTACTCTTTAGAATTTTCTTTCGACAACCCGATTCAACAATCTCTGTTTTTCATAATTTGATTATTTTAGATTGAAATTATCTTGGTCACAAATTTTTGGACATTTAGTTCTTAGAGAATGTAATTTTTTTTTGTTACAGAGTGTTCAGACTTCCGCTGACTATTACTTTGAGTTTAGATATTGGCAATCATAATTCGAGCATGTCTAGAATGTGCTAGACCCTTGAAGAACAAGGGCGAATGACTTTAGCAGGTATGAGAAGTGTAAAACCTGAGATCTCTAAATTAAAAAATTAATAATTTATGTACGTCAAATAATTTAAATTTTTTCTCGTAGTAATGTTCTCTTTTTGGTTTTTTGATAAAAAAATAATTTTTATATTAAAAACTTTAATAAAGCATAAAACATCCAATCCAAAAGTAAAATAGATAAAAGACTCCAAGCCAATTCCTTGACGAGCTTCCTTTTGGATAATCTCCAATAGTTGTGTAGGAGGGTTGGTAAACCATTGAACTGGGAGGTTGCTTCTTTGTTTCGATTGAGCCACATCATGTGCAAGTCAGTTGTTTGATCGATCAATGAAGATGAAAAATAAGGAAGGGATTTGCTGCACATAATCCCATATGTCCTTTTGGATTAGCTCTATCTCTCTCAAAGTTAATCCCTGTCCTTTGTTAAGGGAGTCTATGAGAATCCCGGAATCAAATTGCATACTTACCTTGCAAAAGCCTTCTTCCAAATCATCTGACAAGCTCTCCTAACAACACAAGCTTCAGAGCTAGGTGGTGAGGCAGCTACCATTATTCTAGCTCTTCCTTCCATCAGATCTCCTCTATGGTCACAATCAACTGCACCGTAAGCTCGCCTATTGGTTTTGGTTAAAAAAGCTCCATCACAATTAATAGTTATCCTTCTCGGAGATGGTGCCTCCTAATTTGGCAAAGGAGTTCTGCTGGTTTGTCGTGGTTTTTGAATCTCCACTGTTTTTAGTAACTCTT
This sequence comes from Ilex paraguariensis, assembly GCA_963454935.2. Lineage (NCBI taxonomy): Eukaryota > Viridiplantae > Streptophyta > Magnoliopsida > Aquifoliales > Aquifoliaceae > Ilex > Ilex paraguariensis. Next base: position 67,611 of record CAUOFW020001478.1, on the reverse strand, counting down.
GCACAGAGATTATGGCCTAGTTAATAACGCCTTTGTCTTGGGATGACGATGATGGTAGATCCACTCATTTCGTGCCTTCCAAAAGGACCAACACAAATAGGACAAGAGTGGCTGCTCTCCATTGTAGGCATCGACATCATTCTTTAAACACCTAAAACCTTCAACCATCCAAGTTTCCATTATGCTAATATGATATCGATCAATCTGACTTTCCAAAAGGGAGGAGACCCACACCTCTCTTGCCCCAGGACATAGAAGAAAAAGGTGTTTAGTGGTCTCCTCTTCTTTTCCTCATAGAGGACAAATGGGATTCTTAACAACCTTCCTCTTCCAAAGTTCCCATTTCGTTGCAAGGACACCATTCGCAACTTTCTACATGAAAGATTGTATCTTTGGTGGTATTTTGAGCTTCCAGATAATTCTTCATAGTTCCTCAGGTACTTGAAAGGATGAGGATGTTTGGGATCTACTCGAAATATTCAGCTTATGTTGCATTTGGAAGTGATATCCATTCCTAAACAACATAAATTCCTGTTGTAGTAAATTGCTATCTTACTACATCCTCCTGTATTATTTCACTAAGAGACATTTGTAAAAAATTTCTGACCACCTCATATGGGAAAGTGGCCAACACCATATATGTGTCCCATTTTCTTTGGGTTGGGATTATAAGCTGCTGAACTACACATATCATACTTGCTTATTCATTCAAAATCCTTCCCTGCTCAGGCACCCAGCTACCCTCCTAGCATCTAACCTGACTGCCATCACCAACTTGCCTTAAGCACCCTTTGTCAAGTAGATCTCTATCATCCAATAGGCCGCGCTAAATCCAACTGCTTGTAGCTTTAGGCTTGGCATCTCATATAGATCTATCATGGAAGTATTTTGCTTTGAGCAGTATCCCCCATAGTGAATCTAGGTTTTGGACTAGGTGTCAACCGTGCTTTGTTAACAAAGCAGTGTTGAAAACTTCAATGTCCCTAAAACCCAAACCACCTTCCATTTTCCTCTTTGTAATGAAGTTCAAGTTCTATTAATTTACCTTCTTCTCCCCTGAGGTCTTACTCCACCAAAATCTCTTAATACAAGTTGTAAAACCCGGGTAGATTTAAACTTTTTCGGAAAAAAAGTAAAATGGTAATTTGTCACTATTATGCAGGTTTAAAATGCAAATTTTTGTAGATTTCAGATGGAGCAACGGACTTAACCGGTGGATTCATATCGCGAAATCGAGCTGTCATGTAAATTTTCGTCGAATTCCGAGATAGTCAGATTTTGCATGTTTTACGAGATAATTGAGTGACGAATGAAATTTTAAACGTCCCCAAAAATGAAAATTATAAAAATTCCTTATAATTGAGTAAAAATTCAAATAAAAATTATTTGGACTGAAATCGAAATTTAATTAAGTCGTTTCGGGTTAAAAACAGACCCCGAAAGTAGTAAACGTGTAGGGTAATGTGGACCACACAATTAAGAAGTATAAATAGAGCTAAATATATGAAAAATCAGATATTCTCACCCCTTATTCAGCTGAGTTTAGACGTTGAAGAGAAAAGAAGGGAGAAAAAAGGAAAAAACCTAAAATTCTACCTTTCTTTTGCGATCCAAGGAGTTTCGTCGGTCGAAATTCATCGGACCAAGAACTAAAGTTGGTCTATGCGACGAGAGCTACGCATACGTACCAAGAACGAAAGGTTTCACCGAAGATCCGAAAAGAGACTTTGAAAAAATCAAGAGTTTTGAGGCTAAGGAGGTGCCTAGAAGCTTTCTCCCACACGTATCACACTCCAAGAGGTAGGGTTTCTCCTACTTTGGTTCACTTTCTTACCTAGGGTGTTTTTAGAATGGGGTAAGGGTATGGAATAACTAAGGTCATTGACTATGGTTATGAAAAAAAGGAAATGGGTATGGAATTTGGCCTAGACCAATTCCTAGTTATGTTGGCATAGGAAATTACTTGTGTGATTTCCTTGGAATTTGATATTTTAGGCATGCTATATGTTTTATATTATGCTTTGTGAATGAGGTGAAAATTCTTGTGTGATAACATGAATTATTGCTTTGAAGATGTTTGCCAAAATGTCTATGTGTGAATCAAGTTGTTATGACATAATAACGTATAACATGCTTAGAAAATGTGTTGGAAAGAAATGTTAATGTGTGCTAATTGAGATATTGACATTGTCATGGAACATGTAAACATGTGATTTAAATTGCTCAATTGACACTCATTACACATAGAGCATAACATGGATATTGCAATGGTGCACTACATTGCATATGCACAGGGAAAACACATCCATAAACATGAGTGTGGGTGCATGGTTGAATCAAACAGCACATTTGGTGATTGATGAGTGAGCTCGAAAAAGTTGGACTGAAGATCCAATTGAGTCTCATGAATGCATGAAAGTAAAAATTGGGTCGGGGTAGCAAGAAAGGCTAGACTATCCCTCGGGTGAAAGGCCTGATAATTGGATACGCACTCCTTTGATATAAGAATCCATGAAGTGTGTCGGTATACACAGAACCGTTGGTGGAAGTCTATGAATTCCGTGTCGGTTGGATGCCGTTGGTGTAAGTCCATAAATATTCACCCCAAATAAGGACCCGGAGATTTTAAATAGCCATTTAGAGGATAATATAAACGGCGGGAGGTGGAAGGGCTCGGTTCTATATGCATTGGCATTTGCATGCGTTGAGGAGCTGTGAAATGCTCAGGGTTAAAATGCGGGAGTGAATCTCATTTCATTCATGGCATGACATGATAAATTCTAACATAGAATACATATATTCTTGATTGGAATGATTATATGATTATATAATTGTGGATTGTTGCATGTATACATTCATATGCACTTAGGTAGGGAGTAGCCCTTTTAGGAAATATTCTACTGAGCGTTGGCTCACCCTATACGAGAACACATTTCAATTACGGGGCATATTCTGGTGGATGACACACATTCGGGGCTTCGAGAATGAAGAAAAGTTGGTTTGGGGCTTTTAAAAATAAGTTTTGTATAAAAACTTAGGTTTAATTCCATTTTGACATGTAAATGTATGGAATGGGTTGTAATAGACATGGATGAATCATGTATAATGTAGAAAATATCTTTATACATATTTGGGATGAATTTGGAAAGGTTTGGATTGGATTGAAAATCGAAAACAGATGAAACAGGAAAAATTGGGCTCAGCGTACCAGTACGTGTACTGGTATGGTGAGGTCTAGAGAACACAGCGTACCGGTATGGTGAGGTCCAGTGAGCCATGCGTACCGATACACTTTGGCGGATTTTGAAATATTTTTTTTATTTTTCTTCCAAGGTCTTGGGCTATGCATCATTTAGTTCCAATGATACAAATGGATCTTAAATGAGATATATTAGTATACATTGAACCTCAATAGGATTAAATGACTAATGAAACACGGGTGTTTTATGTAATGAAAAAAATTCCGGTAATGGGATAATATTAGCGTGATGTCGGACCCAATGGCACTCACGGACATTTCTGTGAGTTGACGGATGGTCAACGGGACCCTCGGTTTTAGGGGGCGTCACACAAGTGGTGATTTCTTGATAAAAAGATTTAGGAAATTTAAAAATTATCTTCGCATAAGCAGGAATGGCCTGTACCACTACTTTAGTAAGCATCTCCTCCCCTGCATGGTTTAGCATTTTCTCCTTCCACCTTGCCATCTTAGCCAAAGTTCTTTCTTTTAACCAGGAAAGTGTTTGCTTTTTTTATCTTCCCCACTCTGTTGGAAGACCAAGATATTTCCATGTAGTCTGTAACAAAGACATTCTGAGGATGTAGGCCAATTCTTTGTGTAGCTGTTTTGGTGTATTCCAACTAAAAATCACTCCTGATTTATTCATGTTGATTTGTTGTCATGTTGCTTCACAGTATGTGTTTAGAGTGTTCATCAGCTGATGACATTCTGCCCTTGATGCTACTGAGAAGCAAATTGAGTCATCTGCGAATAGGAGATGAGAGACTTAGGGGCATATCTATTCAACTGGAGGCCTCTGACTATCTCATTTCCAAATCTCTTTTAATCAATCTGGTCGAGCACTCTGTAACCAAATTAAAGAGGTAAGGGGAAAAGGGGTCCCTTGTCTCAAACCCCTACTAGGAACCAATCTTATAGCTCTCTCTCTCCATTAACTATAATGTTATACCTCACTGTAGTAACATGTTACATAATCATATTCACTCATCTGGGATGGAATCCCATTTTATTAAGCAACCCCCTCATAAAAATCCCACTTTACTCGGTCATATGCCTTCGTCATATCAAGTTTGATTGTCATTTGGTATTTCTTTGTCCTCCTCCTTGCTCTCATATAGTGCAGAATTTCTTGTGCCACAATGGTGTTATCTTGAATCTGGCTTCCCCTTATGATCGCACATTGATTTTGCGAAATCAAGCAATACATGAAATATTTCAACCTAGATGTTATTAGCTTTCAAAATAATCTTATTGAGAAATTACCCCAGCTTGTAGGTCTCAAGTCTCCAACAAATTTAGAATTAGAAATCTTTGGAATCAGTGAGATATTAGTTTCATTCAAATCTTTTAAGAGAAAACTAGATTGAAAGAAAGCTGTGACATCAGTAAATACCTCTGGATGAATAGTATCCCAATATCTCTGATAGAATAGCCTCGATAAGCCATTTGGTCCAGGTGATTTGAGAGCTCCAAGGCTAAAAATTGCTTCATTAACTTCCTCCATCATCGGTTCTCTTAGCAGTGCTTCATTCATTTGAGTAGTGACAATCTAAGGGATTACTTATAAAGTTTGATGATAATTTCTTGAACCTCCTAAAGTAAAAAGATGTTCATAGTAATCTTGTATAAGGTTAAAGATCAATTCTTTCCCAGTATCCCACTCAACTTCAGAATTTTGTGCAATAAAAGCTTATTTCATTGTATTGAAAAACTGAGTATTCTTGTCCCCATATTGAAGCCATTTAACCCTTGATCTCTGCACCTAATACTTCTCCTATCTGATCCAAAGTTTTTCAATTTCAACATTGAGGACTTCTTCTTCACTGTGGTCTACTTGTAGTTCCTGTCTATTCTGCACATCAATAAGCTTTAACTTAAGATCCTAAATTTTCCTTCTATTGTTCTTGAAAAAACTGGAGCTTTAGCAGCTTAAATCTCTACTATAGTTCTTTAACTTGGCCTTCAAAAAATATATTCTAGATCTTTCAACTTGCCTTCCCCAACTCTCTTTGTGGTCTAATTGTAGTTCCTATCTATTCTGCACATCAATAAGCATTAACTTAAGAGCCTCAATTTCCCTTTTACTATTTTTGAAAAAGCTAGAGCTCCAGCAGCTTAAATCTCTACTATAGTTCTTTAACTTGGCCTTCAAACAATATGTTCTAGATCTTTCAACTTGCCTTCCCTATCTTTCTTTAATGACCTCAGTACACTAGTTTTTATCAGCCCAATAAGCTTCAAATTCAAGACTACTCTTGAACCTGTTATTTGGTGGTTGAGTATCCAAAATAAGTGGAGAGTGATCAGAACCTATAGCTGGAAGGGCAAAAACAACAGCATTAGGAGAAGCTACCCTCCAACTAGGCATGGCTACTACTTGATCCAATCTCTCCTTAACATTTGCTCTCCCCTTTCTATGATTATCCCAAGTATATTTACACCCTTTGCATTCAAGATCAATCAAATTGTATCCATCCAAGAAATCCATGAAGTTTCTTAATTTTTGATTTTCTCTCTGCCTTGTTCCTTCTTTCTCTATGATCGAAACTATAATATTTAAATCACCAATGCACAACCACAAGGAGACTAGGCTATTTCCACATGCTGCAAGCCTCTCCTGCTATATTTTCCTCTTCTTGTACTCTGGGTTCCCAAAAATAAAACTCATGCACCAAGGACCTAAAATTCCCCTCCCTCGTATAGTAAAATCAATTTGATTTTTGCTATACCCCTCCACCACTTAATTTGTATCCCCTGTCCACATCAAACACGACCCTTCAGATAAGCCTTTAGGCTCAACCACAAGTTTTCTATCAAACCCCAACTCCCTCCATAGTCTTTTCAATCCATAATTCCTCATTTTTGTTTCACTTAAACAAACCACCTGGGGTTTACATTGGACACAGAGGTCATTTAGGGCTAAAACTGTCATGGAGGTCCTCAATCCTTGATTATTCCATGCTACTAGTATCATGATGAGGAAGGGGGTGTGATTAGGCTCTTAATGTTCTTCTGCCTCGCCTACTTGACAGATTTCTTCCTAGTAAACTTACGAACTGATTTGTGTTTCACATAAAGAAGCACCACTAATTCTTCATTCTTTTGGACTATATATTCCTTCTCTCTAATTCCCATTCCTCCTTAACCAAACACATTCCCTTGCAGAGAAGAAAAATCATCTTTCCCTTGTACATGACAAAGATAGCCATCATCTCTCCTCTGTAGCTTAATTGCCTTTTGGTTTGACCACTCCTCTAGCAATTGCCTTTTCAATGATTGGCTTCTAAAGACATATGCCATGCAACTATCAACAATTTCTTCGGTGTTAACTAAAGGAATGTAGTTGATTTCCTATATGAAGTGGAGCTTGGAAAGATTGTAATTTTGAGGCTTCGTGAAGGTCTGAGGGATTGGTATTGTCTTACAGATAACTATGGAATTAGTCACTATTGGGTAACTTGGGTTTGAGCTTTTTGTTTTACCAGGTTCTTGTAGGGTGATGTTTTCACTTGGGTTCATCAGCTGTGTGAACTGGTTTTAGGTTATGTCCAAAGAATAGCATGATGGGTTATTTTATGTGTGGGTGGGCTTAGTCTACAAAAAAGAGGTATCCATTTGCAAAGTATGGGCCGGTTCCTAAACTAGGATTATAATGGACTTTTCTTGCAAATCGGTGCTATGTCTAGGTTGTAGGATATTTTCTTTTGGTGTTGTGTGTGAACAACTATCTTTAGGGTTAGTTTCAAAAAGTAGAGAGGGGTAATCAGTGAGTGGCAAGGAAGACGAGAACAATTCCATTACATCTTGTACTGGCTGTTTTTCTGTTATTGGTGCATCCAATCTGCTTCTACCACATACCCATACTGGTGTCGTTGTCTCAATGGGTTCAGCCGAATATCACTACACTATCTGATTCTCACACCAATTCTGACTTATAGCATATTCACCCTCTATCCACCTGTCCATGTGGGATGACTTCTCACACGCCACCTATATTTCTACATTCATTGGATTTGTTGCCGGATGTGATTGAAATCCCGATGATGCCATTACTGCTCTCAACTATGGCCCATAACCTCTTGTTGGTTTGGGGCCTGTGGGATCTCACACTTGGATTGATCATGGCCTACACCGTAAGAAATTTTAATAATTCATATATGAAATTTAGAACACACAAATTACAAGATTTAGATTCTAAATTCAAGATTTAGATCATATACAAGATTTAGATCATATACAAGATTTGGATCTATAGGTTTAGAACATACCTGTATAAGTCATGATACTCGATCTCTGGATTTCTTTCGTGAAAGGGTAAGGTCTTCCTCTCCTTCTTCAAAGCAATAGGCGGCTCACAATGGGATAAGCCAAATTAGGGTTATAAAGTGAAGAAGGGACCTAACCTACTATTTATAATGAAATTTAATGGGCTCTCCCATTACGGGCCACAATTAGATTAAGGCATACACTTAACCACATCAACCACATCAATTAAAAAGATGTACATAAGTCCATCAAAATAGATCACTTAATAATATTGGTTCATCTCATTGGACCATAAATTCAGTCCGTTTTTTCACAAACTAAATTTAACTATCAATTAATGGCAATCCATTATAGAAAAAATTTCAACATTCTCCCATTTGGACAACTTTAATTGTAGTCATTTAGAAATAAAATAAAATTATATGTATATATTTGAAAACGACTCTCAGGCTAATCAAACAAAACTCAATGTGGCCATAATAAAAAATAATATGGTCCTGAAACAACATCTCAAACACAGCCCAGTCCAATAAAATTACTATTTTCGAATCATTACAGCCTTTACATCCTTTATTGACATAGGACTAATTCATGATTATAAAAAATAATAATTCTATTACATGGATCAAGATTTGGTAGTGTAGCAAAAAAATAGCATCTCAATATGTGATCTGATAAACATGTTATTTTCGTTGTCAGTCCACCAAATGATTTCTCTTTAACAACATGCTTCAACAATAAGCTAGAGAAATTCATTAGCTTCAATAATAAGCTAGTATGTCTCTAAACTTAAAATCACAATATTTTCTCAAATGGTGTAATCAGAAACATACTCAATTGACAAAACAGTCATACTTAAGACATACACCAAGTCTAAAGATTTTGTATAAAATGACATGTCCTAAATGTGTACACATATAATATAGCAAGAATATCATGCTAACAATAAGCATAATCAGCAAATATTTATTATTCATCAAATAAATGTATCTCAACCATAATGAGTATCAAATATCACATATGAAATTAAATCAACACTAAAGTTCTTAACACATAAAAAAAAAAAAAAAAACTCTCACTAACCAAGTACATCAAAAGACCACAAAATACCCATGTTGTCAACATGTTTCTTAACAGTTACAGATCTCAGTCCCTTGGTTAAAGGATCAATAAGTATTGATTCTGTATCTATATGTTCAAGCACAATGTCACATTTCTTCATAAGATCTCTAATAGAAAGATATTTAATTTTCATATGTTTAGACCCACTAGAGTGTTTGTTGTTCTTTGAGAAGAACACAGTTGCACTATTATCACAATAAATTGTTAGTGGTCTAGAGATGGAATCAACAATCATAAGTCCTAAAATAAAATTCCTTAACCATATAGTTTATGTTGCAGCTCTATAACAAGCTACAAGTTCAACTTGCATAGTGGAAGAAGGTGTGAGAGTTTGTTTAACACTATTCTATGATATTGCTCCTCCAGCTAACATAAAAATATATCCTGAAGTGGATTTTAAATCATCTTGACATTCAACAAAATTTGAATTTCAATAACCAATTACCTCAAGACTATCAACTCTCATATAAACAAGCATGTAATTTTTTGTTCTCTGCAAGTATCTCATAACTTTCTTAGCTGCCACCCAATAATCTAATCCTGGTTTGGAAAGATATCTGCCAAGAACACTAACTGCAAAAGCAATGTCAGGCCTAGTACAAACTTGTGTATACATTAAACTGCCAATAACACTCGTATAAGGTATACGCTTCATAGACTCCTCCTCAAAATCATTCTTGGGACATTGACTTAAACTGACAATTATGCATACTAAATCTCTTAAGCACACGATCTATATATGCCCTTTGAGAAAGTCTCAATAATCCATGACTCATGTCCCGATGAATCTGAATGCCTAACACAAAAGATACTTCCCCAAGATCTTTCACGTCAAATATTTTGCACAAAAATTGTTTAATCTCATGAAGTAAGCCCAAATCATTACTTGCAAGCAAAATATCATCAGCATAAGATATATGCATTGATACATCTTGTTCTCAACAAAAGTAAGAGAACTTATTATCTCATCTTTCATTGCACCTACCCACATATCAGACTGAGAACAAGTAACAGTATCATGGTATGTTATAGGATCAACAATATCACCAATATCATAATCACTCTTTTCAGGGTATACATAATATTCATCTGAAATAACAGGTCTCCTTGGTCTTGTAGACCTTCTCAAGGAAATTTCAGTAGTAGGTTATAAAGGCTAAGGGGTCTCAATAGGAACAGAAAGTTCAATTTCAAGAACAGGAGAATCAACAATTGGAGCAAAAAAATTAACAACAGGAGCAAGTATAATATTCTCTTGCACAACAGGTAAAGGAATAGAAATAAATTTATCTTACTCATGCACACTAATAGGACGTGAGTAACCAATATTAGCAACATCAAGCTCCAAAAATTTTGACGTTAAGAACTCAACAATTTTAGTACCACGTGTAGGACAATAGGAACCGTATCCTTTAGAATGTTCTGGGTAACCCATGAAGAAACAACAAGTAGTTCTAGGATCAATCTTTTTTTCAAAAGGGTTATAGATTTTGACTTCAGTAGGACAACCCCAAACTCGAAAATGGTTAAGGTTGGGTTTCCTATTGGTCCATAGTTCAAAAGGTGTTTTTGGAACAAATTTGCTAGGAACTGTATTAAGAATGTATGAAGTTGTTTTAATGGTTTCTTCCCAAAGATAATCAAGTACGTTACACTTATTCATCATGCTCCTCATCATGTCTTTAAGGGTGCTATTACGACTTCTAGCCACACCATTTTGCTCGGAACTACCAGACATGGTATATTGGACAACAATCTCATAATCTTGCAAATACTTGACAAACAGTCTCAAATATTACCTAGACACGTCATGTTTGCCATAATACTCACCACCACAATTAGACCTAACAATTTTGATGACTTTCCTTAATTGTTTCTCTACCTCAGTCTTGAAAATTTAAAATTTTTCAAGAGGATCAATTTTTCATTAATTAAATAAATATATCTACAACGAGAAAAATCATCAATAAATGAAATAAAGTATTTATTACCACACAAGGTACGTGAGTAAGATCCACTAATGTCAGTGTGAATGATTTTTAAAAGATTTAGACTGCGAGTTGCACTTTTCTTCTTAATTTTGGTCAATTTACCCCTAATGTAGTCAATACAAGTTTCAAGATCTTCAAAATCAAGGGGAGGAAGAATATCATTATTTATTAATATTTCCAATTTTTCTCTAAAAATGTGACCTAAACTTTTATGTCACAACTGTGAAGAGTTTTCTATAATGAGAGGTCTCTTAGATACAACATTTATTATATTTGAAAACCATATTTATTATTGACAGCCAAGTATATACTATATAGACCATCTGATAAAACACAATGACCAATAATTTTAAAATTTAAAGACAATTGAGTTTTATCATTACTAAAATTAAAACAATATCCAATTTTATTAAACAAGGAAATTGAAGTCAAATTCTGCTAAATGACGGTATATAAAATGTATTTTCTAAAACAAGTTGAAAACCAGTGTCTAAATTCAACCTAACAATTTCTATTAACTCAACATAGACTTCATTATTATTTCCTACTTTAAGCTTGACTTCCCTTTACTTGACCTCTGTTTACTTGTGAATCCCTTTAAAGTCATGATCACATGAACCGAAGCCCCACTATCAATCATTCAAGAATTTAATGGGACATTAACCAAATTGGATTCAAAGCAAACAAATGCTAGTCAGTTACCTTCTTCTTTATTTTTCTTTTTTAATCAAGACTTGAATCTAGTGCACTCACTTTTCTTATAACATTGTTTCTTATAAAAATAACACTTGACATCTTTTTGAATGACAGCCTTAGGACCTCCCACATCTGACCAGTACCATACCTTTTGAAATTCCAACCATTCTTTAAAGCATTATGATTAGGTTTTTTCTATTATTTTTCTAGTACCCACCGTTAAAACTAGATTTAAAATGAGAAACAAACAAGACAATTACACTCTTTTTTTTTTTTTAAGTTTTTTTTTTTCCTCAGAATCACACTTGGAGATAAAGGTCATTTATTGTCCATGACTCATTTTGGTTATTGTATGCAATTTTCATTTGGCTAAATTTAGGAGGCAAAGAGTTAAGAGTGAAATGAAAATGAAATCGTCAGGAATAAATATTTTGAAGACTCTGAGTTTGATTTGAACATGGACTATTCTAAGGGTATATTCCTTAACACCACCTACATAGTCATATTTCATACTCATTAGTTCATTCAGTAGACCCTCAGTTTTTGTTTTATTGGATACCTTATATCTCTCTCCTACAGAGGTAAAGAACTCTTTGACATTCTTGGTTTCAAGCAAGTCACTCATAAAGTGTTCAGAAATAGATATTTTCATGGCAATCATACTCAGCCTATTAGATTTATTCCACTTTGCATAAAATTCTTTTACTTTAGGGAAACTTTTACTATTAGGTTTTAGGAGGTTCATTCTCTTTCAAGACAAGGTCTATATCAGCAATTTCCAGGACAAACTCAATATCTTGTTTCCATCTTTTATAATTAGAACCAATCAAGACTTCAATGTTGGCATTATTACTATTCACAGCAAAAGAAACTATACAAGACAACAAGAATATAAACAATTAGCAAAATTGGGCAATAAATAAAATAAAATAAGCTTTTAACATAATAAGTTATATTTAATTAAGAGGGTTCAAATACATTACTACAAACTCCCCTTTGAGTAGAGAATACAATATGTTATAGGTCTCCTCTTTCATGAAACTAACCAATGAGAATGCTCAAGTTTTGAAAAAAATTTCCTCTTTGTGCAAATAAACCTTCTACACTATTGCACTGATATCACAATATTTCATGATATCTCCAAATTACAATACACAACAAACCCCTTTGGACAAGTAATTATATATTATAATTTTGAGACAATTCCCTAACAAAAGCATGACAAAAACTATAAATTCAATGAATAAATCACTTTGGTGGCAACCATCCATCTTAACTCATAGAATTTTTCAAACTGGGATATTATAATAAATTACCCATAATTAAATATCATGTGATCAATCAATATGAGATATTAATCAATATATATCTCTTTAGATCACCTATCATCAATCGTTGTATTCAGGTCTCAATTCTATTTTTACTATTAAAATTAAGTAATTTAAATTCAAATCTACCAACATTAATAAATAATATGTAAATCATAAAAAAAATTTATTATATAAATCACTAGAGACTAAAATTAGAATTGTACAAACACCATTTATAAATTATAACAATTCAATCAAAATTACATCAACATGAAAAAATAATTTGTATAGGTAAAACTTGTGTCTATTCATCAACATGATCCATGAATAATTAATATTTATTTAATAGAAAAGACACAAGCAATAAACTAACAATCACACCATTATAACATAAAAAACAATATTATAGGGGTTGTAATATAAAATTTATTTGATATTACAAATATTTTAATCAAATTATATATAGATTAAAAGTCAATATCTAAAAGTCTAATTTGATTAAACAATCATTAATTTGATGGCAATCAATTCTTCAATTGGCGGCTTGAAAGTTCTCCACCAAAAAATTGCTTTGACAACCATAAAAGAACAGTAACCTTTTCCTAATAGAGTTGACGTCTTTTTGTTCTCTTGGTTTTTAAACCATGGACGGCAACTGTTGTTGAGAATTTGATGTCACTGCGGTCACAATTTTTTTTTTTTTTTTGATATCCCAAATTATTCAAAACAAAATAATAATCATAAAATAAATTGGGTTCTAAATTCATATACGATAGACTCTGATACCACATGTAAGAAATTTTAATGATTCGTATATAAAATTTAGAACACCTAAATTACAAGATTTAGATTCTAAATTCAATATTTAAATCATATACAAGATTTGGATCTATAGGTTTAGAACATACATGTATAAGTCATGATACTCGATCTTTGAATTTCTTTCGTGAAAGAGCAAAATCTTCATCTCCTTCTTCAAAGCAATATGCGGCTCTCAATGGAACAAGCCAAATTAGAGTTATGAAGTGGAAAGAAGACCTAACTTATTATTTATAATGAAATCTAATGGGCTCTCTCATTACGGACCACAATTAGATTAAGGCCTAATGGCTCTCCCATTACAGGCCACAAGTCTCAATCACATCAATTAAAAAGAAGTACATAAACTAATCAAAATAGATCACTTAATAATATTGGACTCATTTCATTGGACCATAAATTCAGACCATTTTTTACAAATTAAAATTAACTATCAATTAATGACAATACAAAATAGGAAAAATTTCAACACTACACACCCACATTTGTAACAAAAGTCACCAAGGCATTCATACTTCAGGGAAATCCTTGTATTAGGTTGTCCTGGACGAGGTATTCAGAAATGTGTTTATAGGGGTTTTGCGAGATCAATCGTTATTCTTATCCTCCAATAATTCCTCCACGGATTCTTTTTAACAAAGGAACTGGTTTCATCTATTGGTTTCCCAAGTGCTTTCACTATACGAGCATTCTCAGGTGTAATCATATTCGACAGTAAGCCATTTGCTTGAATCCAGAAATCAGTGGTGTCAAAATTGAGCTCTGAGATGAGATAATTCGGCTGCCATTGCTTGAGCACCAGCTGATGGCCCTTAACTGACCAAAGACTAAATTGTAACGTTCAAAGTAACTCAAAATATTAGCCCTTATATTATGTCATTCAACAATTCTATGTTGGTCTTGATAAAGTAATAATAATAATAATAATAATAATAATGCTATGTTGATCAACATTTCTTATCAACCTTTTCATTCTAAGCAATGTGACACGGTTTTTTCTATCAAATAAGTGAGTCTCATTGATATTCAACGATAGAAATTATATGACATCACTTAAAATTAAAAATTTAATAAAAATTTTGATAAACATTACTTGAATGTCACTCAACATATTTTGTTGCCTTCGTAATTAGAATTTGTTTATTAATTTGTGACAGTGAAATAGTGACAATTCAGTAGTCAGAACTCTTGGGCAAGTAATAGCATCTCCAACAACAAAATGCATTTTATCTACTAAAAAAATTAACATTTTCTATTTTAACTACTCACTTTTTCAATACATACTCCAACAGATTTTTTATATTTTTAACTACTCCTTTTAAATATTATTTCTCATTCATTTTGTATTATTTTTTTTGGAAATAGTGAAAGAGAGAAAGAGATAGAATGGAAGAAATGAGAGGAAGAGAGAGAAAATAATATATATAATATTTTCATATTGTTACAGTGATATTCTATATTTAGAGTGTCACCGTAACAAAAATATATTTTACATAATATGAACAGCATCCGTTAGAGATGAATTTTGGCTCCAAAATAACTACATTTTAACTATTTTACTCATTTGAAGCATATGTTAGAGATGACCTAAAAATGTCCAACAATATGTGAAAACATAAAATTCCTCAACAGATATATCAGATCATCATCAAATATTCCATCTATGAAATCAGGCATGATGAATACATTCTCAGACGCCACTTTCCCTGAATTCTTTACTCAATTATTTCACTTTCTTTCGTAAGCTTCAACGCCAACTTCTCTGTCTTCTTCCCTCTGTTTCATTTTTGATTAGAATGTTTATATTCCGAAATATCATATTTTTAAAACATATTCTTACTTCTAACAGTGCTAACATTTTTTGTTCCAATTAATCAATAAATGTTATTACCATAATTCGCAAACGGATTTGGCGTCTTTTCGATTCTTTTTAATCCAATCATCCATCATGTAACATAGGAAATTCATTTGAATATAATAAATTCCACATCAATTCGCGGCAAATGATTCGTTTGGAAAGTAATAGTGAACGATCACAACATATTTTTGTACATGGAAATTTCACATACTCTATAAGTGGGTCAGATAAAAATGAGAATAAGAATATTTGTCACTTATTTTTTCAAAATCTTTATTACATGTGTTTTTTTTTTAAAAAAATTGAAAAAAAAAAAATCAAAACAAACAAAAGAAAAATCAAATGCTATCAAACATCTCTTAGACAATTACTATCTTCAATTTTTGGGTGTCTTTTGAACTAAACATGTGAGACAAAGCAAATTATCATATTCATGACAACAAATACATGAGCAGGTAAAGCCACAACAAAATATATTTTTTTCTGAAAGTATTTAATTACAACATATATATACCTCCATTAGAAATATCCCAATCATTATTTAAAAATTAAACAAATAAAGTATAAACCCTCAACAGGGAGATTAGGGATTCGCCAAAAGGTCATCTTCTCTATCTTTACATTTTTCAGGTGGTCACCTGTTCTGCCGGATTTTTAGATTTAAATAGTATTTTTCATAATAAGATCGGACAAAAAAAAAACAAATCCTCAAAGGGGCCGCAACTGTGACGATTGACATAGAAAATGACGAAGGACTCCCTGACAAAGCCTTCCCAAAGAACAAATCTGACAAGTAATTCCCCACAGCCTCAGGGGTATATCTGACCTCAAGTGCCAAATCTCTCTCTCTTCCAATCACAAGCCTATGAGCACTATAGAACTACCGATACACCCCAACAAGCTTTCTGGCTAGGGAAACTTTGATTTCGTCCCAGAGCTTACTATCAGGTACGACGCACACAAACTGCTTCTGGTACGCCTGATCAAACAACGAATTAAATCTCTTAAAACACTCCTTCACTTCCTCCGGCGACGTTACAGTCGTCGGATCCTCGGGGAAGGAACCTATGACGCAGCTCCATGCTATCCGTTCGTAGTTCAGTGCAAACTGTTTCACTTTTGTTTCGTGCTTGGTTAAACAATCGTCGCTGAGTAAACAATTCATGTTTGACGTACGGACATTAGAAACGACGTACTTTAAGTTGTTCGCTAAGAAGAGGTCTGAGAGCAAATCGTCTTTGTAGTACTTTGCCTTGCCATCGAGTTTGCAGAGTAAGATGAGTATTAGCCATGCGAATCGGAGAGAAATTGCCGGCAACGAAAAATACTGCCATTAATCAGTGCTGAGAGAAAGAATACTCAAAAATAGTACTTCTTCAGATTTATCACATTTAAAAGCCGTATTATAGGTTTTTCTTCCATATCTTCTAATCTATATGATCTGAAGCCCCCTGCTGACACCACTTTGTAAGGTCCTTCCCAGTTAGGTCCCATCTGCTGGGTCTCGGGTATTGGCCGTCACCTTTTTGAGGACCAAGTCGCCGACTTGAAATTCTCGGGTCTTGACTCTTTTGTTATAAAGTCTAGAAATCCTTTCCCTGATATTTGGCCATTCTCAGAGTAGCCATTTCCCTTCTTTCCTCTGCCAAATCCAAACCCAGGCCAAGTTGTTGGTCATTGCCACCTGTGTTGAAAGCTTGAGTCCTTATGGTGGGGAGTCCCACTTCCAGAGGTATGATTGCCTCCATCCCGTAAGCTAGGGAGTAGGGGGTCTCCCCTGTCGTGGTCCGAGGGGTGGTCCTGTATGCCCACAGAATGTTCAACAGTTCATCTGCCCATCTTCCCTTGGCTTTTTCTAATCTCTTCTTGATCCCGTTGACGATCGTTTTGTTGGAAGATTCTACCTGCCCATTGATTTGGGGGTATGCAGAAGTAGAATAGAAATTACGAATCCAGAATTGCTCGCAAAAGAATTTGAATCATCCGCCCGTGAATTGAGTCTTGTTATCTAATACAAGCGCTCGGGGAAGCCCAAATCTGATGACTATGTATCCCCAAACAAACTTTTTAGCATCTATGTCGCGGATATGGGTTAATGGCTCCGCCTCGACCCACTTGGTGAAGTAATCCGTTGCTACAATTAGGAACCTTTTGTTCCCAGGAGCCTTAGGCAGGGGTCCAACCAAGTTTAGCCCCCACCAGGCGAATGACCAAGGGCTGGTTAACGGGTGCAAGTCTCCTGCAGGCCACTTGATTGCCGAGGCAAATCTCTAACACTGGTCGCATTTTTGGACATACGCTTGTGCGTCCCTCTACATCCGCGGCCACCAATATCCCTGAGACATGATGTGGTAAGCCATGGATCGCCCCCCAGAGTGCCCCCCACATATTCCTTCGTGGACTTCGTAGAGGAGGTCTTCGACCTTATCTTCCTGAACGCATAGTAGGTAAAGTCCTGAGAACGACTTTCGATACAGCTTCTGATCTGGGGGGACCCAAAATCTTGGGACTTTGAGTTTTATCTTCCTGGCTTCTTTCGAACACTCGGGGAGATCCCTAGTTACCAGGAACCTGAGAAAAGGGATTGTCCAGCTAGGCTGCCTGTGTTCTTCTTGGACGACCATCGCCTCGGGAGCTTTATCTATACTGGAAGTTGGAAGATATTCTATGGTGACCCTGCGCGGCAGAGAGGAATCCAGTGCCGAGGCTAGGCAAGCCAGGGCGTCAACATGCGCGTTCTTATCTCAAGATACTTGCTTTGTCTCAATCTTTCTGAACATCTGAATCACAATTGTCGCCTCGTGACGGTAAGCCTTCATCCTCAGGTCCCTTGTCTCGAACTCTCCGTTAACTTGGTTGACTACCAACATGGAATCGCAGTGGACGACTAGGTCTGAAACCCCGTCGCCTCGGCTAACCAAAACCCTGAGATGAGAGCCTCGTACTCGACTTCATTATTGGATGCTTTGAATTCCAGCCGAACGGCCTGCTCGACGACCACCCCATCTGGGGAGACTAATAAGATACCAATTTTTGGACCCTTTACTGTTGGAGGAACCGTCTATGCATAGAAGCCACGGTGGTCCCTTGTCATCCCGCAAGGACGCTGTTCTCGAAGTGGGCGGTCCTTCCGGAACGGGGGGTCCCCCAAAAAAATCTGTTATAAAATCTATCAATACCTGCCCCTTTATAGCAGTTCGAGGTTTGAAGTGGATGTCATGCTCTCCCAACTCCATTGTCCACTTGGAAATCCTTCTAGAGAGATCTGCCTTTCTCAAAATGACAGTAATCGGGTGTGCCTGGAAATAATGCCTCAGTTTTCTTGCAGTTGTGACTAGGGATAGAGCGAGTTTCTCCAAGGATAGATATCTTGTTTCCGCGTCCAGTAGCACTTTGCTCACGTAATAAACTGGCTTCTGGTGGTGCTCGTGGTCACGAATGAGTACCCCACTGACGACAATTCTGATACGGACAAGTATAGGAAGAGCATTTTCCCTTGGACAGGAATGGATAGGGTCGGGAGAACCTAGAGGTGCTCCTTGATTCCTGCCAGGGCGTCTTCACACTCCTGGCCCCACGTATCCTTCCCGACCTCCTTGATGGCCCCAAAGAAGGGTTTGCATTTGTTCGAGGAGCGCGAGATAAAACGATTGAGTGCCGCCAACATCCCTGTGAGCTTCTGGATTTCTCGAACCGTCCGGGGGTTCCGGACATCCAGGATCGCTTGGATCTGATTCGAGTTAGCTCCAACTCCCTACCGACTCAGCAGATATCCGAGAAATTTACCTGACTCCACTCCGAAAACACATTTTGAGGGGTTTAGCTTCAGCTCATACTCCCTAAGGGTGGAGAAGGTATCGGCCAAATCCATCAGGTGGTCACAATTTCTTCTACTTTTAACCAACATATCATCGATGGAGACTTCCATGGTGTTGTCGATCTGTCTTTTGAACATCCGATTCATCAACCTCTGGTACGTAGCTCCGACTTTCTTCAGCCCAAATGGCATGACTTTGTAGCAGTAAACTCCCCTCAGAGTGATGAATGTCGTTTTTCTTGATCTAGGAGATGGAGAAGGATTTGATGATATCCCTCCCTTGCATCCAGGAAGCTCATCCGCTGATACCCAACAGTGGCATCCACCAACTGGTCAACCTTTGGTAGGGGGTAGTTGTCCTTGGGACACGCCTTGTTCAAATCAGTGAAATCTACGCAGACACACCATTTTTCTCCTTTTTTCTTGGCGCAGACCGTGTTTGATAACCATTTTGGGAACTGCACCTCCCAGATAGTATTGGCCTCTAGGAGCTTATCGACTTCCTCGTTCACCTCCCGGGCGTGATCTGGTGCCATGCGTTGCGGTTTCTACTTTATCGGTTTGTGTGTCGGGTCAACGTGTAGCTTGTGCATGATTATTTTGGGGTCCACCCCCTTCATTTTCATTGCGTTTCAAGCGAATACGTTTGCGTTCTGCCCCAAAAAGTCAATCATCTCTTCCTATTCAGCAACCGGCATTGTGGTTCCAATCAGGAAGTATCTCTCCTCTTCACTATTTACTAAAAACACCTTTCGGAGGTCTTCTACTGATCGGTCTGTCGGGTCAGTCTGGGGGTCGTCCACTCCCGGACGCCCGGACTGTGATTGCTATTTTTCCAGGATTTCCTCCGGGGTGCGTCCTTTCTCTTGGGTGGAAACCCCCGCTCTCACAGCCGAGTAAAAACAATTTTTCACGGACGCTTGGTCCCCTCGGATCTCCATTATCCCTTATGCTGTAACAAATTTTAATTTCTAGTGATAAGTAGAGTGCACCGCTCCTAGCGCATGCAACCAAGCTTGCCCCTATGATCACATTGTAGGGAGAGTCCGTATCGATCACAACAAACTTGGTGTTGATGGTGAAGGGACCCGTGAGGACTGACAATGTGATTTTGCCTATGGGCAAGGCAAATGAGTCGTTAAATCCGACGAGAGGCGTCCTGACCTTGGTGAGGTCCTTGAGGGCGAAGCCCATGCGCTTTAAAGTCTCCGAGTACATCACTTCGGAGGAACTTCCGGAGTCCACCAACACCCTATTGACGTCGAACTTGCCTATCTTCAGAGTTATGATTAGGGTGTCGTTATGGGGAGTCAGCACGCCCGCCAAGTCCGTGTCGGAGAAGGTGATACCTATTTTGTCGATCCTGGCTCTCTTGCTGAGCGAGCCCCCCTCGCTCTCGGCAACCTTTCTTGTAAAGGCCACCCTTTTGAGGTCGGACTCAAGCTCCTTGGATGTCGGGCGATCCAATGGACATACATGGATCACGTCTATGACATTGTCTTGTTCCACGACCGATCCAGGACCGCGCCTCTCTTCTGTCTTCGACTCGATGTATTCTTTCAAGTAACCGTCCCAGACTAGCCCTTCCAAGAAAGACTTGTATACCTTGTAATTTTCGGTGCGATGGTCGAAATCCCAGTGATAGGAACATTTGACCTTTTGATCACGGGTGGAAGGATCACGCTGCATCCTACGCGGCCACTTGAAGAATGACTCATGCTTGATTCTATGGAGTAACCTGTAGATGGGTTCTTTGAAGATAGTGTGAACACCTTTAAATGACCCCCTGGAGGGGGTACCAACCCTTTTGGGAGATGTCCCCCGCTTCTTTCTCTTTTCTTATAGGTGGGAGAGTTTTACCTTTGCTGCCCCCCATTTCGTCTTCAATCTTGGAGTATTTGTTTATCCGGGCCATCAATTCTCCCATATCTACGAGAGTCTTCTTAGTCAGGGATCGATACAGGTTCGTGTCCTTTGCCAGGCCGAGCCTAAAGGAAGCGACTGCCATGACTTCCGAACACACCTCTACATCATTGATCTCCTCCCAGTATTAAGTGGTGTACTGGCGAAAGGTTTCTTGTCTCCTCCGCTTGAGCGTCAATAATGACCCAATGTCTTTGGGCCGCTTGCTCCGCGTGATGAATTGGGCTAAAAACTGTCTCGCCAACTCCTTTCATGACCCAATGCTGTTGGGAGGAAGAGTCTTGAACCACTTCATCGCGGAATCTTCCAAAGTCATAGAGAACACTCGGTAGAGGAGCCGTTGGTCCGAATGATATAGGGACGTCATTTGCTTGTATTGCCTAAGGTGAGCTTTGGGATCAGATCGCCCATCATAAGTTTTAAATCTTGGCACGATGAACTTTTTTGGTACCTCCATCTCTCGGATGTCCCTGGTAAAAGGTGATTGCATGGCCTCGTCTTCGGCGTCATCCTAGACAGCCTTGCCCCTTCTCCTGGATTCCAGTTGGGCTTTGAGATCGACTTCCATCTCAGAGGGATGTCTTCTGAGGTTTCCAAGGTCATCGACGGGGCTCACCTTCCCCGGGCGTCGCGTGGAAATGGTTGAATCCTCCTTGGACTCATCTCCCTTCCCGCGCCTCGACAATCTTCGCCGAAGGTCATCCCAGGCTAAAGGCCTTGCCTTCCTGGCCTGACCGTCGAGGAGGTGCTCATTGACCCTTGGGCGCTTCAGGACCCTGGAGCTCTCAGCTTTGTTGTTTAAATGATTCCTCAGGTCCTCGATTTCTGCTTCCCGGATAGGGTGTTCGCAGGAACGGAATGAGTCCCTCGATCCTTCGCCGGAGGCGGCAAATTCGTCAAGCCAGCTCAGGACATTCACATTATCTTTCTCCAACTTTCGTAGTCGATCCCCAAACTTTTCCTCAATTACCTCCGCCAGTTGACGAGCCAAGGGGCGGATCCCCCTGACCTAATGCCCATACTGGTTTGAGGAGTATGCCCCCTCGATTGAATAGAAACATTTCTATTGTCATCAGCGTGATCTCTCCCCCCAGCATGACGAGGAGCTTGTAACTCGAGACTTCTTTGCTGGGGACCTTTCCCTTTCTGTCGAGTGTTCACCATGGTCACTGTTCTTTCTAGAGAAGAAACTAGAAAAACCAGTCGTTTCCTACAGATGGCGCCAGATTGTGCATGCATGATCCTGCACAATATAAATACTAGAACAGATCTCTTCCGTGGTGAACACGTGTCCGTCAATCGGATGGTCGATCTTGCTACTTGGAACAGGTTTTAAGGGTCGGAGGTGGATGATGAATCGTTTGTACGAATCGCCTGAGTGATCCCGGAAGGTTAAAGGAGGTTCCTGGAATAAAGAAAAACAAGTTAGAAGAAAACACTATATGAGGTTGAGAGAGGGTTTATTGCATACCTCTTTTCTGTGTTGGTGAGGACTATTTATACCTTAAAAATCCATCATTACTGACAGCGTAGCTAGTAGGTAATCATTGGGGGTGGGCAGCGTGCACACCAATCTCTATGAGTAATGATCTTATTCTTTACTGCTCGGGACTCCGAGCAACTAATGCTCCCTCCTCGGTCTGCCGAGTGTTTAATAATCTTCTCTCGGCAGGGGTATATTAAATACCCAGGCTTTGGTACATTTATTACTTTTCACTTTCAAGCTCTCATGCATTTAATGTTGTCTCATCAAAGGAAGGGTGCATTTAATACTTGCTTTCCCAAGTCGTTTGTCAGCAAGGGCATTCTAGTCTTTTTGTCTCTGATCTGACACAATACGCCACGTGCCCATTCCCCTTTGGTTGAGCCTTCTTCTTCCTTGTACCTCCTGACACCATTTGAGTAAATCGAGGCCATGATGGCTAGTCTAGTCTTGCCTAGACTAGTGATCTGTCTATCAATAGGCCCTGCATGTGCAGAAACGCCCACGCGGGTAGATACCCCTCCGTGCCGAGGGACTTAGCACGACTTAGGACCGATGTACCCAAACTTCTGAGGAATACATGTCGGTCCATGGTGGTTTGGGGATCCTTGATCCCTGTGAATAGCATCCCTCGGGGCAGGGGTTAGAAAATCGACGAAGACGTGTCGGTACCACAGCGAGAGGCTCCATTAACGCCGATTACACGTGTCATCATCTGGGAGAGTTTGGAAATGTCCCATCATTCATAACGCCATTTGTCTTGGGTTGACTTCCAAATGGACCAACACAAATAGGACAAGAGTGGTTGCCCTCCATTGTAGGCATCGAATTCATTCTTTAAACACCTAAAAGCTTCCACCATCCAAGTTTCCATTATGCTAATATGATATCTATCAATCTGAAATTCCAAAAGGGAGGAGACCCACACCTCTCTTGCCCAAGGACATAGAAGAAAAAGGTGTTTAGTAGTCTCTTCTTCTTTTTCACATATAGGACAAATGGGATTCTTAACAACCTTCCTCTTCCAAAGTTCACATTTAGTTGCAAGGATACCATTCGCAACTTTCTACATAAAATATTGTATCTCTGGTGCTATTTTGAGCTTCCAGATAATTCTTCATAGTTCCTCAAGTACTTGAAAGGATGAGGATGTTTGGGATCTTCTTGAAATATTCAGCTTATGTTGCATTTGGAAGTGATATCCATTCCTAACAAAATAAATTCCTGTTGTAGTAAATTGCCATCTTACTACATCCTTTTGTATTATTTCACTAAGGGATATTTGTAAAAAATTTCTGACCACCTCATATGGGAAAGTGGCCAACACCATATCTTTGTCCCATTTTCTTTGGGTTGGGATTATAAGCTGTTGAACTATACTTATCATACTTGCTTATTCATTCAAAATCCTTCCTTGCTTAGGCACCCAACTATCCTCCCAGCATCTAACCTGACTGTCATCACCGACTTGCCATAAGCATTATTTGTCAAGGAGATCTCTATCATCCAGTAGGCTGCGCTAAATCCAATAACTTGCAGCTTTAGGCTTGGCATCTCATATAGATCTATCATGGAAGTATTTTGCTTTGAGCAGTATCCCCCATAGTGAATCTAGGTTTTGGACTAGGTGTCATGCGTGCATTGTTAACAAAGCAGTGTTGAAAACTTCAATGTCCCTAAAACCCAAACCACCATTTTCCTCTTTGTAATGAGGTTCAAGTTCTTCTAATGTACCCTATTCTCCCCTGAGGTCTTACTCCGCCAAAATCGCTTAATACAAGTGGTGATTTCTTGATAAAAAGATTTAGGAAATTTGAAAATTATCATCGCATAAGCGGGTATCGCCTGTACCACTGCTTTAATAAGGACATCCTTCCTTGCATAGTTTAGCATTTACTCCTTCCACCTTGCCATCTTAGCCAAGATTCTTTCTTTTAACCAGGAAAGTGTTTGCTTTTTTTTATCTTCCCCACTCTGTTGGAAGGCCAAGATATTTACATGTAGTCTGTAACAAAGGCATTCTCAGGATGTAGGCCAATTCTCTTTGTAGCTATTTTGGTGTATTCCAACTAAAAATCACTCTTGATTTATTCAAGTTGATTTGTTGTCCTGTTGCTTCATAGTATATGTTTAGAGTGTTCATCAGCTGATGATATTCAACCCTTGATGCTACTGAGAAGAAAATTGAGTTGTCTGCGAATAGGAGATGAGAGACTCTGGGAGCATATCTATTCAACTAAAAACCTCTGACTATCCCATTTTCCAAATCTCTTTTAATCATTTTGATCAAGCACCTTGTATCCAAATTAAAGAGGTAAGGGGAAAGGGGGTCCCCTTGTCTCAAACCCCTACTAGGAACCAATCTTATAGCTCTCTCTCCATTCACTATGATGTTATACCTCACCGTAGTAACACATTACATAATCATATTCACTCATTTGGGATGGAATCCTATTTTATTCAGCAACCCCCTCAGAAAAATCCCACTCTACTCGGTCATATGCCTTCTCCATATCAAGTTTGATTGTCATTTGGTATTTCTTTGTTCTCCTCCTTGCTCTCATAGAGTGCAGAATTTCTTGTGCAACAATGATGTTATCTTGAATCTGGCTTCCTCTTATGAACGCACTTTGATTTTGCAAAATCAAGCAATGCATGAAATGTTTCAACCTGGATGCTATTATCTTTGAAATAATCTTATATGAGAAATTACCACAACTTATAGGTCTCAAATTCCCAACATATTTAGGATTAGAAATCTTTGGAATCAGTGAGATATTAGTTCGTTCAAATCTTTTTAAGAGAAAACTAGATTGAAAGAAAGTTGTGACATCAGTAAATACCTCTGGATGAATAGTATCCCAATATCTCTAATAGAATAGCCTTGGTAAGCCATCTGGTCAAAGGTGATTTGAGTGCTCCAAGGCTAAAAATTGCTTCGTTAACTTCCTCCATCATCGGTTCTCTCAACAAAGCTTCATTCATTTGAGTAGTGACAATCTAAGGGATTACTTGTAAAGTCTGATGATAATCTCTTAAACCTCTTGAAGTAAAAAGATGTTCATAGTAATCTTGTATAAGGTTGAGGATCAATTCTTTCCCAATAACCCACTCAACTTCAAAATTTTGAGTAATAAAAGCTTATTTCGTTGCCTTCTTTGAATGGTAATTGTATGGAAAAACTGAGTATTCTTGTTTCCATACTGAAGCCATTTAACCCTAGATCTCTGCCCCCAATACTTCTCATGTCTAATCCAAAGTTTTTCAATTTCAACCTTGAGGACTTCCTCCTCATTGTGGTCTACTAGTAGTTCCTGTCTGTTCTGCACATCAATAAGCTCTAACTTTAAGAGCCTCAATTTCCCTTCTACTGTTCTTGAAAAAACTGGAGCCCTAACAGCTTAAATCTCTGTTGTAGTTCTTTAGCTTGGCCTTCAAACAATATATTCTAGATCCTTCAAATTGCCTTCTCCAACTCTCTTTAATGACCTCAATACACTAGTTTTTATCATCCCAATAAGCTTCAAATTTAAGACTACGCTTGACCTTATTATTTGGTGGTTGAGTATCCAAAATAAGTGGAGAGTGATATGAACCTATAGTTGGAAAGGCAAAAACAACAACATTAGGAGAAGCCACCCTCCAACTAGGCGTGGCTACTCCTCGATCCAATCTCTCCTTAACATTTGCTCTCCCCTTCCTATGACTATCCCAAGTATATTTACACCCTTTGCATTCAAGATCAATCAAATTGTTTCCATCCAAGAAATCCCTGAAGTTTCTTAATTTGTGCTTTTCTCTCTGCCTTGTTACTTCTTTCTCTGCGATCGAAACTATTTCATTGAAATAGCCAATGCATATACACGAGGAAACTAGGATATTTCCATATGCTACAAGCCTCTCCCGCTGTATTTTCCTCTCCTTGTACTCTAGGGTCCCAGAAATAAAAATCATGCACCAAGGACCTGAAATTCCCCTCCCTCGTATATTAAAATCAATTTGATTTTGGCTATACCCCTCCACCACTAAATTTGCATCCCCTATCCACATCAAACACAACCCTTCAGATAAGCCTTTAGGTCCAACCACAAATTTTCTATCAAACCTCAACTCCCTCCATAGTCTTTTCAATCCATAATTCCTCATTTTTGTTTCACTTAAACACACCACCTGGGGTTTACATTGGACACAACGGTCCTTTAGGGCTAAAACTGTCATGGTGGTACTCAATCCTTGATAGTTCCATGCTACTAGTATCATGATGAGGGAGAGGGTGTGATTAGGCCCACCCTCATGGCCATAGCTGTAATTCATTCCATTCAACACACACTTCATGTAGGCTCTCAATGTTCTTCTGCCTCGCTTGCTTGATAGATTTCTTCCTAGTAAACTTACGAACTGATTTGCGTTTCACAGAAAGAAGCACCACTAATTCTTTAGGCTTTTGGACTATATATTCCTTCTCTCTAATTCTCATTCCTCCTTCACCAAACACATTCCCTTGCGGAGAAGAAAAATCATCTTTCCCTTGTACATGACAAAAGGTATCCATCATCTCTCCTCTGTAGCTTAATTGTCTTTTGGGTTAACCACTCTTCTGGCAATTGCCTTTTCAATGATTAGCTTCTAAAGACATATGCCATGCAACTATCAACATTTTCTTCCGTGTTAAGTAAAGGAATGTAGTTGGTTTCTTGTATGAATTGGAGCTTGGAAATGTTATAATTTTGAGGCATGGTGAAGGTCTAATGGGATTAGTATTGTCTTACAGATAACCAGGGCAGCCCAACAAATCCGGGGCCCCTAGATGATAATATGAAAGTGGGTCCTATTAATAGACAATAATTATTAAAATATATTCATTTAAAAGATATTTTTCTAGCTTTTTGAGATGCAAAAATATTGATTAAATTTTTTATATTCAAGTTTTGTTAATATATCTTTTTCAATAGATAATATAGCTAATTCATTTAATCTCTCTTGTGACATAATTGATTGGAGATAAGATTTTATTAATTTAAGTTTCAAAAAACTTCTCTCCACTGAAGCAACTGTTACTGGTATTGTTAACAATATTCTAAAAGCTATACATGCATTTGAAAAACAATCTAATCGTTTTATATAAGTTAGGGTTTCAGCTGGAGTATTAATTTTAGATTGTAGAACTTTTCTTAATACTGTTAATTCTTGAAATAAATCTAAACCATCAATATCAGAAAATAAGTCATGCTTCAAAAAAGTTTCAAGGTTAAGACAATAACTTTTCAAACTATCATCATCTAAGGATTTTAATTTTTTAAAACAAAATAAAAAACCAAAAATATTTTCATATATTTTGAATTGTTTAAATCTACTCTTGATTGAAGAAATAGCTAGATCAACTATAAATAAAAAATATTCAATTCTAAAAGACTCTTCAGTTGATAATATTACTACATTCTCAATTGTATCACCAAATTATTTTTTTCTAAATCCATTTCAAGTGCAATCTCTTTTGATGAA
The DNA here is from genome assembly GCA_963454935.2 of Ilex paraguariensis. Taxonomy (NCBI): domain Eukaryota; kingdom Viridiplantae; phylum Streptophyta; class Magnoliopsida; order Aquifoliales; family Aquifoliaceae; genus Ilex; species Ilex paraguariensis. The sequence goes on along the minus strand of CAUOFW020001478.1, from coordinate 39,583 downwards.
ATCAAAGCAGAGTAAAATCTATTTTCTCTATATGATTCCAAAAAAGAAATAAGTCCTTTTAATTGATCAATAGCAACATCAATATGCATGTCTTTGGATTGTAAAGGTTTACTAACTGTGTTAATTGCAAATAATATATCATATCAAATAATCATACCCAATAAAAATTCAAAGTTTTCAATCTCATATGTAGCTAAGCTTGTGGCTTCATTCCTTGTTTTGGGATCTTCACTAATTTTTGCTAATTGAATTAAAGCATCTCGTATTTTCGGAGTCTGATACTTGATTGCTTTAACACTTCCCATCGCGTTTGAGATAATGGTTTAAGAGTTAACATAGATATATTATCTTGTAAAATTTTTCATCATTTTGTTAAAGAAGAAAATAATGAGTATATATGTTGTAATTCTCCAAAAAGAAAAGATATGACTTTAGGACAAGAGTTAACTATATCACAAAGTACGAGGTTAAGATTATGACATCCACATGGTGTGTAAAACGCTCTTGGATTTATATCTAGTAGTCTTTTTTGTACACCTTGATGTTTTCCTTTCATATTATATCCATTATCATATCCATGTTCTCTTACATCATTTACATCACGTCCAAGCTTTTTAATTACATTTATAAGTTCATTAAAAAGGCCTTTCCCAGAGGTATCATCTAATTCCAAAAATTCTAAAAAATATTATTCTGTTTTTATTGGACTTGTTGAAATATATACACATCGCAATATAAGAGTCATTTGTTCTTGATGACTTGCATCAGGAATACAATCAAGTATTACTGAAAAATATTTTTCTTCTTTAATCTTATTAATGATTACACTTTTAATTTTAGAAGCTATCATTTGTATTAATTCATTTTGTATCTTATGCTCGAGATAATGATTATGAATCTCACCATCTTCAATTCGTCGAACATGTTCTTGCATTATTGGATCAAATTCCGCAATCATTTCAATTAAACTTAAAAAGTTTCCATTGTTGTCTTGATATATTTTCTCATTCTTCCCACGAAATGCCAAATTATTTTTAGCAAGAGTTTTTACTACAGCTAAAATTCTTACAAGTACTTTTTTCCAATAATCTTTCTCTTTGTTAATTTGTTCTTGAATATTTTCATCAATAGTTTTATTTTTTGACAATCTTATTTCTAAATCAACCCATGAATTCATGTTAGTGATATGCTCAATAGTTGTTTCATGAGTTTTGAGCTTATAACTAAGATTTTTCCAATCTTTAGTTCCTTCATTAACTAATTGACTTGTGCTAGGTTTTGAATTGAATAACTTACAACAAAAGCAATATACTCTATCTAAATCTTTTGAATATATTAAACATTTTCTATCATGCTTTTCTCTGTTTGACAATTTTCAAGTGTAATATGTAATAGAAAAATGTCTATTATTTTCATCATTAGGAAAGTCTAAATCATTTTCCCTAATAGGACCTCTTTCAACTAATAAGTCTCTTAATTTTGTGTCAATATTTTTCCATTGTCCTAGATCATAGATATTTATTGGAACATAATCTAATAGTTCACTAACATGTTCACATTCTTTATCATTTTCTACTTCACTAACAAGTTCACATTCTTTACCAATTTCATTTTCTTTTAAATCTAATAGTTCAATCGTTGAATCATCATTTGAATTTTTTGTTGTAATTGGTTTATCACTAATAACAAATTTATCGAGTGCTCCTTTTTGAGATTCAAAAAATTCATCTTGTTTTTTTTTTTTACGTTTTTCACATTTAGAATCATATTTTCGAGTAGACATACTAATTATATAACTTGCAGTTCCTACAATGAAAAATTATAACAAAAAATTTATAAAAATTAAATTAAACTAAAATAAAAGTTCAAGAACAACACAACCTGGTACTGTTGGCACTCAGCTCCTTATCCTGAAAATCACTACCTTCTTCCTTTCTTCGGTACTATTGGCAGCAAGGATTCAAGATTGATCCTTTTGTAGCAACAGCATTTGAGCCAAAGCAAAAGGCAGCCAAGCCTTCTAGCTATCTTTTAGATAAATAAACTATAGCAAAATGCACATGAGCGAATTGGAATTTGGTGTTCTTTAATCTTTGTTCAGATTCAAACTTTTCACGCAAAGAGAGAGAGAGAGAGACGTTAAATCCTGAACAAAAATAAAAATAAAAATCTGGCGTTAATGTAGAAGTCTAATTGTCTAACAGTAGAGGGAGAGTAAGACATTATCTTTTCTTTGTAGAAGTCTAACTATCTACTACAGCTGGGAGCAATTTTCTAGGTAAGTTATTGAAGAGTTAATGGGCCTATCAATAAATTTTGGGTCCTCTCGAGTCTCAAATCAGCCTATCCAAAATAGATATGCCCATATCTAAAATTCTAAATAGGGAGCCCCAAAAATTTTACAAAAATTGGGGGCTAGGCGGCCAACTAAGTGGCCTAGGCCTAGGGCCGGCCCTGCAGATAACTATGGAATTAGTCATTGTTGGGTAACTTGGGTTTGGGCTTTTTGTTTTACCAGGTTCTTGTAGGGTTATGTTTTCACATGGGCTCATCAGCTGTGTGAACTGGTTTTGGGTCAAAGAAGAGTTGGATGGGTTATTCTCTATGTCGGTGGGCTTAGCCTGAAAAAATGAGGTTTCCATTTGCAAATTATGGGCCAATTCCAAAACTAGAATTATAATGAACTTTTCTTGCAAATTGGTGATATGCCTAGGCTATAGGATATTTTCTTTTGGTGTTGTGTGTGAAAAGGTATCTTTAGGGTTAGTTTCAGAAAGTAGAGAGGGGTTATCAGTGAGTGGCAAGGAAGACAAGAGCAATTCCATTGCATCTTATACTGGCTGTTTTTCTGTTATTGGTGCATCCAATCTGCTTCTGCCACATACCTTTGTTGGTGTCGTTGTCTCACTAGGTTTAGCCGAATATCGCTACACTATCTGATTCTCACACCCATTATGACTTATAGCATATTCACCTTCTATCCACCTGTCCTTGTGTGATGACTTCTCACACTCCGCCTGTATTTTTACATTCATTGGATTTTTTGTCGGACGTGATTGAAATCCCAACGATGGCATTACTGCTCTCAACTATAGCCTAATCGAGGTATGTTGAACTATAAATACTTAGGTTATACCATTTTCAAAAGTTTTAAGTTGTTGGAAAAGGTGTAACTTAATTATCACCCTCTCCAACAAATTGGGCATAAGTTGGTCCGAACAACCCTGACCGTTAAACTAAAAAAGAAATGATCAACACCCTCTTGTATGATATAAACCACATTTATCATCTCCATCTTACAAAAGGGGCGGCTCAACACAAAATGGGGCCCAAAGCAAAAATTTAAATGAGGCCTTATTAATTTTTAATTTATTAAAATTTTCTATTCAAGTTTGTTAACATGTTTTTTCAATAGATAGTATAATTAATTCGAACAAAGTGTGATACCTAATATAATGATACGATATAATTTTATTAGATTTAATGTTAATATAATCAATTAAAAGAAATAAAATTATAAATAATAAAACTTAAGCCATATATCATAGACTTAAATGGTATTTTATGTTGCCATTAACAACATAAATAAATGCTCAACAAATTCAAATAATATCTAAAAAACCTCTAAATTTTTCTTTAAGGTACTAAAATAAAATTGAACTTAATTAAATATATATTTTAAAATTTTTATTTAAACATTAGACTTAACAAAACCTCAATAAAAATGGGACCCTAATCATTTGGGGACATAGGAAACGACTTCAATGGTTATCTCATGGAGCCGACCCTTATCTTAAATGAATTCGGATTGCATGTGAAATTGTTTAAACATAAAACTAAAATTGAGAAATTTGTCTAAAATCTTGTAAAATTCCGTTCTGATACAATGTTAAAGATGCCAACGAGTATTGTAGAAGACTCCTACATTAATTTGGAAGGTTATACTGGAACTGACATGCTCTAAAATGATACTATGGGATAAAGTTGAATTGGATAAACAATTCTATCCAACCAAACAATCCTTGATAGGAGGGTTGGGTTGGAGAATTCAAAACCGTGACACAGTTTGGTGGTTGCACACATCACTAGCGACTCCTTTTTTTTTGGTCAACAAAACAAGGATAAATATATTACTACTTAAAAGAAGATGTACACAGAAATAGACCACTGCCTTAAAGCCATAGTCCTTTCAACCTATACCCACTTTTCTCTTTGATGAGATAACTCCTGTAAGACTCATCGGTGGATTCGCCATCCACTGTTCCAACATATCTCCTTTTTTCTTAAGGGTTGCAATTGTATGAGCTACCCCATTTGTTGATCTCTTCACTGCCCTAAATAAAATTTGGGAAAAATTTCTCGCATATTATTAAGCTCGAGAAGAAGAAGAAACAAGAAGAAGAGAGAAGAATAAAATGATTTTCATTCATTCATCGAACCATTACAAAAGAGGAGAAAACTAATATAAATAGCAAGGAAGAAAAATTACAATCTGTTACTCTGTACAACCAATGAACAAATGACATCTGTACAAGTCTAACAAACTCTAATCTACAATATTACACCCTAATACTCCCCCTCAAGGTGGCTTGTAAATGTCCTTTACAACCATCTTGGACAGCAAAGAAAAAAATTGAGGAGATGGGAGAGGTTTAGTAAACATGTCAGCCAATTGGTATTGAGATCTAATGGGAAGCAATTTGAGAACTCCCGAAGTAACTCTGTCACGAACAAAATGGCAATCTATCTCGATATGCTTAGTTTGTTCATGAAAGATTGGATTAGAGGAAATATGTATTGCAGCTTGATTGTCACAATATAGCAAAGCAGGAGAATCAACCTTGACTTGAAAGTCATTAAGAAGGTGCTGCAACCAAATGAGCTCACTAGCAGTAGAAGAAAGAGCTCTATATTCAGCTTTAGTTGAGGATCGAGAGACGGTGGTCTACTTTTTGGCCTTCCAAGAGACTAAAGAGTCGCCAATAAAGATGCAAAAACCTGTAGTAGAGCGTCGAGAATCAAGGCATGATCCTCAATCAGCATCAGAGAAGGCTTTCAGCTGCAAGGAAGAAGTAGAAGAAAAGAACAATCCTTGACCAGGACTTTGCTTGAGATAACGAAGCAGGTGATGCACTGCCTTGAGATGAGGTAGTCGAGGTTAAGCCAAGAATGAAGTGAGCTTGTGAACTGCAAAAGTAATATTTGGGCGAGATAAAGTAAGATAAAGAAGTTTCCCAACAAGCCACCAATAGTTGGTTTTATCAGGAAGCAGTTCACCTTCAGTGGCAGTTAAACAAAGTTTTGGGTCCATTGGAACAGTAGTGGGCTTACAAGCCAAGTATCCAGCATCCTCAAGTAATTGTAAGGTGTAATGACATTGAGAAAGCACAATACCTTGCTTGGACTGAGCAATCTCAAGACCAATGAAGTACTTGAGATAACCATGATCCTTGAGCTTAAACTGTGTATGCAGAAACTGTTTGAGTTCATCAATAGCTTGAGGTGAAGGACTAGTAAGGATGATATCATCCACATAAACTAGAAGAGCAATAAAAGAGGATCCATGACCTTTTGTGAGGAGAGAGTAATCAGATTTTGACTGCAAAAAGCCAAACTTGAGCAAAGCTTTAGAAAATTTTGAGTACCATTATCTCGAAGCTTGCTTGAAACCATAAATGAACTTGTGAAGCTTGCACACTAGTTTTCTTGGAGATGGAAAGGACTCCCCCTGTCGAAGATAGCCGAGAGGGAGATCCATATAGATGTCCTCAAAAAGATCGCCATTTAAAAAAGCGTTGTTGACATCAAGTTGAGCTAGATGCCAATTATGTGAGGCAGCAAGGGCAAGAAGAACCTTCACAGTCACTAATTTTGTCACTGGAGAAAAGGTTTCAACAAAGTCCAAACCTTCTTTTTGTGTATAGCCTTTGGCTACCAAACGAGCCTTATGTCGCTCAATAGATCCATTCGATTTAAGCTTGATCTTGTAAATCCATTTGCAGCCAATGGTATGCTTTTCAGGAGGAAGAGAAGTGACTGTCCAAGTGTTGTTTACTTCCATAGCTTTCAACTCTTCATGCATAGCCAATCTCCATTCAGGAAACTTCATTGCTTGGTGATAGTATTGAGGCTCAACCTGAGAGGATACACTGAGCACAAACTGTTTGTGTGAATTAGAAAGACCATGATAAGATATGTAGTTAGAGATTGGATAAGATGTAGAAGTTGAAGTATGAGTAGGAGAGCCAGCAAGAAAATTGCAGTGATAATCCTTCAAGTAATTAGGTGGATGAATTACTCTGGTAGATTTTTGAAGAACAACATCACCAGATATAGAAGGAACAATTGCTGGAATATCATCTACTGGAGTAGGAGCTGCTGAAGTAGAAACAACACCAGAGGGAGAAACAATTGGACCCGATGAAGAAACAATGGAAAAATTAGTATCAGGACAATCAATGGGAAGATCAGCTGGAACATTAGAAATAACAGGTGAATCATGAACATGTAAAGAAGCAAAATCTGAAATAAAATGAGCTTGTAATGAAGAATGTGGCAAAACCAAATCTGGAAATGGATCAGTAACTTGATCTGAACTAGTAATAGCATGAAAAGGAAACATGTCCTCATGAAACACTGCATCTCGTGAAAGAAAAACTTGTTTGGTCTCCACATCATAGAATTTATAACCTTTCACACCAGCTGGATAACCAAGGAAAACACAAACTCGAGCACGAGGTTGGAACTTGGTTCGATGAGTAGCTAATGTGGAAACAAATGCTAAACAGCCAAAAACTCGAAAATGAGTGTAATCAGGGGTTATTTTGTATAACAAATGAAAAGGTGTGTTGTGCCTCAAAAGTGGAGAAGGAGTTCTGTTAATCAAGAAAACCGCAATAAGAACACAATCTGCCCAAAAAGAAACTGGAATCCTAGATTGAAAAAACAATGACCGAGCCACATTCAAGAGGTGTTGATGTTTTCGCTCCACAACTAAGTTTTGCGGGGGCCTGTCAACACATGAAAACTGATTCTTAGAAGCATTGAAAGTGAAATTCTGAGAATTTTGAGAACCAGATCCACCAGATTTTGCAACATCTGTTTTCACAGCAAAGGCCAGTGTGCCAGTAGAATTGCTCGAATCAGAGGAAGAATTAGTCCTCCTTTGTTGTTCCTCTTGACCAATCAGAGAGAAAACACGATTAATGGAAGGCATCAAATCCATGAGAAGCAACTGACCACGAACTTGAGAGAAAGAATCATCAAGTCCTATTAAGAAGGACATTATGTACTCCATTTGATGATGATTGTTAAGATTTTTAACTCCACCACAAGAACACTTTCCACAAGAACAATTAGGCTGGTAATTACTCAGTTATTCCCATATAGTTTTCAGCTTTGTGAAGTAAATACTAACAGAACTTTGTTCTTGACGCAAATTCATCAATTCATGTTTAAGCTGAAAAATTCTAGCTCTGTTCCTCTGCTAAAAACGACCCCTAAGATTTAGCCAAATCTCACGTGCAGAAGCAGCAAAAATAATACTGGAAGAAATTTCCCTTGAAACCGAATTCAAGATCCAAGATCCAAGATATAAAATTATTATTATTGTGAATCCAGGAGTTGAACAGATTATCATCAGTACCTTGTGGCTCAGGAATGGAACCATCAACAAATCCCAATTTGTTCTTCACAGATAGGGCAATTAACATCGTGCGACTCCAATTGGTATAATTCTCAACAGTGAGTAGCTACGAGACGAGCACTTGCCCAGGACTATCAGAATGATGAAGATAGTAAGGATTTGAAGGTTCTTCAATGGTGGAATGATTCGAATTGGTACGCTCCCCAGAATTGGAATCACTTATCAAGGGAAGAGTCGCCATATCGAAGAGAACAAGAACAATCAACGAAGGAAGAAGAAAACAAGCAAATTTGCAGCGGATCAAATCCGCTTTGATACCATATTAAGCTTGAGAAGAAGAAGAAACAAGAAGAAGAGAGAAGAAGGAAATGATTTTCATTCATTCATCGAACCATTACAAAAGAGGAGAAAACTAATATAAATAGCAAGGAAGAAAAATTACAATCTATTACTTAGTACAACCAATGAACAAATGACATTTGTACAAGTCTAACAAACTCTAATCTACAATATTACACCCTAATACATATCCCCATAGATCCATTTGAATTTGCTCAATGCACTGGATTGTTGCCTCAAGGCCTTCATTGATGGAGTCAATGGTGATCTTCGAATCAAACTCCACCACCACTGCTTTGTACCCCTTTTCTACTGCTATTCTACAAGCTCTTCAGATTGCTTCCACTTCAACTGCAAGTGGCGAGGATGCGCACAGGGAATCAGCTTCCCCATGTATGAAAGTTTCGTCCATATCACGTACAGCTACTCCAATGAATCCCTGGTTGGTCCTCTCCGTGAAAGCTCCATAACAATTGATTTTGTGCCACCCGTATGGAGGTCGTTGCCAAACATTGTTATCACCTTTGTTGTCGCCGTTTGAAGCCTCTGTATTTTCCTTATGGTTAAAAAATTCAATACTCGCTTCTAAGGCTCTGTTAATGACATGTTTTGGCTGGGGCTCTTGATGTTGAAACACCCAATCATTTCTAGCCTTCCATATAAACCATAGCAAGTAGGCCACCAATGACTCTCTCTGCTTGGTCTCCAAATCCCCTTTTCTCACATCTCCCAAATGGCTACTGATCCACTCTTCTGTCCTTGTGATCTGGTATTTGTCAGTTATAATTTTCAGGGGTGAGGTTCTCCACATAGTCATTGACCATGGGCATAGCAGGAACATGTGTTCAAGAGTTTCGTCCTCTTCACCACATATTGGGCATGACGGATTATTAATCAGCTTCCTTTTCCAGAGACTCCACCTTGTTGCCAACACACCATTCACTATTTTCCATAGGAAAGTTTTCACCTTTGGGATCGCTCCAATGTTCCATATAGATTTCCATAGTTGTTTAGACACTTGATAGGATGATGATGGCTTGCACGATTCTTGGGTTTTTGATGAGATTTGGATCTAGGCATGGTATCCACTTTTTACTAAGTACTGGCCGTTTTTGGTAAAGTTCCATCTTAGTGAGTCAGGCTGTTGTGTATGGCTAAGGGGAATAGTCATTATGGTTGTAGCAATATCTGGTGGGAAGGAAGATAAGATGAGGGTTGAATTCCATCTTCTTAGGTTGTCTTGTAGGAGTTCACTAACTCTTTGGATGTTGTTATTTAGTGTGTTGGGAATACTCTTAAAACCAGGGACCCAGTTATCACTCCATACTCCCACCTTGTTCCCATCCCCTATTTGCCAATAGCATCCCATTTTTAGAATCTCCATTCCTTCCACAATTCCTCTCCATATCCATGAATCAGTAGATTTTATCTTGACCTGCCAGGAGGTTTGGCTCACCTTATACTTAGCCCTTAGTATTTGCGCCATAAAGAGTTAGGTTGCTGCATTAGCCTCCACGCCTGCTTCGCCAACATTGCCTTATTGAAACTCTCAAGATCTTTGAAACCCATACCTCCATCCATTTTTCCTTTTGTCATTAGATCCCACCTCCTCCAATGAATCCCTCTCTGCCCTGATGATTTGCTCCACCAGAATCTCTTGATGGTTGATGTTATCTCCTTACAAAAGGAAATTGGGAACTTAAAGACTGACATAGCATAAGCAGGGATGGCTTGAACCACTGCTTTGATAAGGACCTCCCTCCCTGAGTGATTTAGTAGCTTTTCCTTCCACCCAGCTAGTTTATTCTGTATTCTCTCCTTCAACCAGTTCAGCACCTGCCTCTTTGATCTCCCCCAATCCATAGGAAGCCCTAGATATTTCCCCACTTTCTGTAGAATAGGCACTCTAAGGTTCCCCGATAACTCTTGCTCAACCTCTAAAGGGGTGTTTTTACTAAAAATTACCCCTGATTTGTTAAGATTAACAAGTTGTCCTGTGGCATAACAGTAATTGTTAAGAACATCCATAAGTTTCAAGCATTCTTCTGTAGTAGCTGTGGAGAAGAAAACAGCATCATCAGCAAAAAGGAGATGTGAGAGGGCAGGGGAGTTCCTGTTCACTTGCATACCCTTCAGTGTTCCTTCTGTTATTGCATCCTGCACCAAAGATGTTAGGCATTCCGTAACCAGCAGGAAGAGATGGGGGGAAAGAGGATCCCCCTGGTGGGATTGACTTTTACCACTCTCTCCTCATTTACAATGACATTATATCTGACGGTTGTAACACATTGCATCAGAATAGACACAAGTTTTGGTTCAAAACCCAATCTTCCCAAAAGATCCCTTAGAAAATCTCACTCTATCCTATCATAGGCTTTTGGCATATATAGTTTAATGGCCATTTGGTATTTATGGGTTTTCCTCCTCTTTCTCATGGAATGCAGCATCTCTTGGGCAATGATGATATTATCTTGTATTTGGCGCCCTCCTATGAAGGCACTCTGATTGAGTGAGATCAGTTGATCAAGGAAAGGTTGGAGACTAGTTGGTAGTATCTTTGAGATTATCTTATAACTAAAATTATAGCAACTTATAGGTCTGAACTCCCCTATTGTTTCTGGATTTGTGACTTTTGGTATCAGGGTTAGGTTTGTTTCATTCATTTCCTTCAGTGGGAAGCCTTTTTGGAAAAAAGAATGGACAACAAGGAAAACCTCATTCTTTATAGTATTCCAGTATTTTTGGTAGAAGATACCTAATATTCCATCTGGTCCTGATGCCTTTTGGGATCCCATGCTGAAAGCTGCTTTCCTGACCTCCTCCATTGATGGTTGTTGTAAGAGTTCCCTATTCATTTGTGTTGTAGCCTTCGGGGGAATCTATTGCAGAATCTGTTCATAGCTCCTTTCACCTTCAGTCATGTAGATATTCTGGTAATGCTCATTTACATGTGTTATTATGCTTTCTTTGTCAGTCACCCAGTTTCCCTCTATATCTTTTAGTATTTGAATCCGATTTCTCTGCCTCTTCTGGATGGTGGTCGCATGAAAAAATTTTGTATTTCGGTCACCCCACTTAATCCACTTCAATCTTGACCTTTGCCCCCAGTACTTCTCCTCTCTTAGCCATGCAATTCCCAATTCTCTTTGAGTCTTTAAAATCTCTTCCTGTTGGACATTTGGGTAGCTCTAATTTTGCAGGTCCATCAATCTGGCTTTTAGGCTTTCGATCTGTCTTTTATTGTTCGAGAAGTGGTTGGAACTCCATGCCCTTAGATCCTTCCCACACTCCCTCAATTTGTATTGCAGCTTATACATCCTAGACCCCTTTTGTTGCTTTTCCCAGCTGTGCTTGATAACCTTTGTGCATTGTTCCGCATCCGCCCAATATGCTTCAAATTTTAAGTACATGCTTGGTCTATCCCTTCCCGGTTCTGTGTCAATTATAAGTGGTGAATGATCAGATCCCATCGCTGGAGGGACTATAGCCACTACATTATGGAATATCATCCTCCAGGTACACGAGGTCAGTGCTCTATCCAATTTCTCCCTGACATTTGGATCCCCTGCTCTATGATTGTCCCACGTAAATTTACACCATTTGCTTTCCAACTCCATCAAGTTACTCTCATCAAGAAAGGTCCTGAAGTTCTTCAATTTGTACCCATCTCTCTCCCTACACCCTTCCTTTTCGTGATTAGCAACTATGTCATTAAAATCCCCTAGACACAACCAAGGCATTTCCATAGCTCTTCCATAGGCACTTAGTCTTCTCCACTGCTCTCTCCTTTTCTCATAATCTGGGTTACCGTATATAAAGCTCAAATGCCATGGATTAGCTATATTTTGGCCTCGCACAATGATGTCAATCTGGTTATGGTTATAACCTTCCACCTTCAACGCCATATCCTTCTTCCAAAAAACACACAAACCATCAGCTAAACCCACTGGTTCCACCACAAATTTACTATCAAATTTTAACTCTCTCCTTACTCTTTCAATTCGATTCTCGCTCATCTTGGTTTCACTAAGACACACTAGCTGGGGCTTTCTTTGGACACATAGGTCTTTTAAAGCTGAAACTATCAAGGGAGCCCCTAATCCTTGACAATTCCATGCGACAATTATCATTGAGAGGGTGGGGGCATGGGAAGGCCCGCCTCCTCAACCGTAGTAGTAATCTCCTCATTCCATTTCATCCTGATTTCACTATCGCCCTCAATCTTCCTAATTTCTTTACTTCTTTTGAACTTCCTGATTGTCCCCCTTATGAGAGGTTGAGTTTGTTTCACCATTTCTCTCTCTTATTTTGAGAAGGCCTGTTCCACTACATTTTCATTTGGGTGAGTTATCTCTGTCTCCACTTGGCCATCTTGAGTATTCCATGGTCCTGTTGGTATAAAAGCCAGCATCCCATCATCCCTCCGATACACTTTTCTTGGTCTGCCTTCCAAATGATCTATTGTGATGGACCGTTTGATAGATAGCCCCTGGAAAACATATGCCATGCAATGGTCCACCAATATCTGAAGGTCCGAGAAAGGGACTGAACTCACTTCCCGCAAAGTAAGATTTCTTATGTTGTGGGTTCCAGCTGGGACGTGTGGCTGTATTGGTTGATGGGTCTGATTTCTTTGCTTTGTGTCTTGTGGGTATGAAGGTAAAATGGAAATCTCAGTGCTAAAGGTGTTAGTTTTCCACCCAAGTTCCTCGGCCGAGTTGTTTGGTCCTTGGCTTTTGCTGAGGGGGAGGTTTTCTTCCTACATTTGGTTTGTGTTGTATTTCCTGGGTTTTGCTTGAGTGCTTTGGTTTTAGGTTTGGTTGGCCACGGGTTGGCATTGGTCTAGTGGGAAGGCCCCAATTGGGCTCCTATGGGTTATTGGTTGGGTTGGGTTTTGTGGTGGGCAGAGTTTTGTGATTTGGTTTTGGTTGGCTGTGGGTTGGCTTTGATCCAGTGGAATAGTTTCGTCTTAGCTCTTATGGGTTTTTGGTTGGGCTGGGCTTAGGGGTAGACATAATTTAGTGATTTAAGTTTTGTAAGCTATGGGTTGGCTTTGATCATGTGGGAATGTTTTATCTGGGCTTTTATGAGTCTTTGGTTGGGTTAGGCTTTCGGGGTGAGTAGAGGTTAGCCTTCATCATTTCTAGGTCATCCTGATTCCTCTTTTGGGCTAGGTATTGAGTAAGGTACTGGTTCACCTCTGGTAATCTAGAGACCGAGAGGTTTGGAATGGCATCGTCATATTGGTTTGTAGGAGTTTGTTTTGTAAATCCCTTAGCAGCACCCTTTTCTAGCTATTCTTTTTGCCTAGTGCCACGTGTGCCTTTGTCAGCAGCAGACGGTTGAGAGTGCTCAGACTACTTACCCATTTCCTTCTCCACTACCATGTCCTCTCTGTTCCAGACTGTCATATCCTCACTCGCTGTAATTGCTCCATCTTCTATACACGCTGTAATCCTCTTCTCCGGCGCCGTCTGCCTTTCCACGAGGAAATTTGTGGATGCTCGGAGATGGGGGCCAAAAGGTGTGTCTTGACCCGTTTTCTTAGGGAACCCACAACCAGCCTGGTCATGGCCCATACGCCCACAATTATAGCAGAAGTCACACAGACATTCATATTTGAGCTCTACTTTCTTCTTCGGGAAGCCTGCTCTTGGTACCCAAAAACTAGTGGTTAGAGGCTGTGTTAGATCCATCATCACCCTTGTTTGAAGATAGTTCCTCCAAATTGTCCTCTACGTAAGGCTCTTCAAATCTCCCATTGGTTTGCCCAATGTCTGAGCAATGCGAAGAACATTCTCTGCCATTATCATATCCGGTGGTAACCTATGGGCTTGCACCCAAAATGGGTCATACCTGAAACTTAGGTCTGAGCTAGCCTCATTCGGACTCCAAATCTGAAGTATCAGCAGCTGACCTTTCACGGACCATGGCCTTTGTTCCAGTACCCTATTCCTTAATCTTTCATTGGAAAAGATGAAAATGTAGGTGTCATTCTCTCCATCCCTAATCTCCACCTGATCTCCTGCCTTCCAGGCCTTCATTAGAATAGTTTTGACCACATTTCTGCTTATGGTTTTTTGGGTGTAGAGTTTGCCAACTAGGCACAAGTATTTTAGTGGGTATGTCTTGGAATCATCTGGTTTCAGGTGTATAATCGGTGTATTGATGGTTTGTGGGTTTATAATGGGGAGGTCTCTGTCTTTATTGTACGACATTTGACGGCGATTTCCAGATTCTAAGAGGAGGGACTGGAAATTTGGCAAGGTCTTTGGGGAATGGAGGGAGGGTTTGGAAAATGGATAGGAGGGAGTTGGGGAGGAGTGAAAGAAGAAAGATAACTAGAAAGGCCTTGAAAGGAGGAAGAGGAATGGGGTAAAATCAGTAACCAGAAAAAAAACCTTTTCTCAAGCAAGCCTAGAGAAAAGAAAGGAGAGATAGGTTGAGGCGATCATTGAACCAGACACTTTCTAAATCAGACCTTTACTAGGTTAGAAATCAGAGGTCGAAAAAAAGGAAGAAGATCTTCATTGGAGGCATCGCCATAGATGGGGATAGGAAAAGCTTCATCAAGAGAGAAGCGAGAAACGGCGTGTCGTAGCGTCACACAAACCGTAGTTGCAATTCACTAGCGACTCCAATAAAATGTAAAAATGCGTACACGTGACCCTTTGCACACTGACTATTCCATGTAGAATTTAGTCCACGGGATAATTTTATGGGTTACTAAAAAAGAAAAGGCAATCATAACGTCAATGGCAGAAAAGTGCACATCATTGGAACTAATTAAGATGGGACATCACAAGTAGCCCGTCAATGGAGCGAATTTTAATTTGAATTCAATTTTAATTTAAGTCTATTTAATTAAATATAAATTAATATTTTAATCAATTTATTCAAATTTTTTTTCAATGGATTTGATTTTGGATACATAGAAATCCAATCTAGTACATATATATAGTTATTTAATTGAGAGAAATTACAATATATATATACATACTTGGTTAGATTATTAATAAGATTGACATCAAATTAAATAGAAATTTTGAATAAAATGATTTGTTGATTAAATTAGGTTAAAAATTAACTTAAATTAGATCAAACTAATATTTTATAAAATTTTGTTGAGATTCAAATTTTCAAATCAAAATAGGTAATCGTATCAGATATTTAATTATTAACGGATGCGGATATATATTAAAATTTTAAAATCTGTCGAATAAATGGATCAAATTCGAATTTCAAATTTGGATCAGAAAAGATCAATCCGTTGACAACCTTAATCACAGGTTTGAGACAATATCAAATTGCAGTAATTTAAAACGGAACTTCATTGCACCCTTTTGATTGCATTCAATTGACCCAATCAATTAATTTCAAGTAACAAAAAAGAAAGAAAAAATATTTACCCATCCGAGGAAATGTAATAGTGAACGATCACAACATATTTTTGCACATGGAAATTTCACATACTCTAAAAGTGGGTTAGATAAAAATGAGAATAAGACTATTTGTCATTTATTTTTTCAAAATTTTTATTATATGTGTTTTTTTTTTAAATTGAAAAAAAATCAATACAAACAAAAGAAAAATCAAATGCTATCAAACATTAGCAGATAAAGTCACAAAAAAATCCTTTTTTTTTTTGAAAGTATTTAATTACAACATATATATACCTCCATTAGAAATCTCCAAATCATTATTTAAAAATTGAATAAATAATGGGGTGGTTAGGGATTCACTAAATGGTCATCTTCCCTATCTTTACATTTTTAAGACCGCGAATTTGAACCTCTCATGTGTCTTTCTCTATAATAGTGTCGGACAAAAAAAAAAAAAAAACCTCAACGGGCCGTAATTGTGACGTTGACATAGAAAATGACGAAGAACTCCCTGACTAAGCCTTCCCAAAGAATAAATTTGATAATTAATTCCCCACATCCTCAGGGGTATATCTGACCTCAAGAGCCAAATCTCTCTCTCTTCCAATCACAAGCCTATGAGCACTATAGAACTCCCGATACACCCCCACAAGCTTTCTGGCTAGGGAAACTTTAATTTCTTCCCGGAGCTTACTATCAGGTACGACGCACACAGACTGCCTCTTGTACGCCTGATCAAACAACGAATTAAATCTCTTAAAACACTCCTTCACTTCCTCCGGCGACGTTACTGCTGTCGGATCCTCCGGGAGGGAACCTACGACACGGCTCCATGCTATCCGTTTCGTAGTTCAGTGCAAACTGTTTGACTTTTGTTTCGTGCTTGGTTAACCAATCGTCGCCGAGTAAATACTTCATATTCGATATACGAACTTTAGAAACGACGTAGTTTAAGTTGTTGGCTAAGAAGAGGTATGAGAGCGAATCGTCTTTGTAGTGCTTTGCCTTGCCGTCGAGTTTGCAGAGTAAGATGAGTATTAGCCACACGAATCGGAGAGAAATTGCCGGTAACGGAAAGTCTTCGGAATCGTACGTGTCAAAGTACGACTCTGGCAAAGAAGATTTCCCAGGCAGTGGTAAATCTGCTAGAATATCCGCCAGTATATTGCTGTAATCGCCGAGGAGAGAGAGGTAGTGCATCACATCAGTCGTTAAAGCATGAATTCCAGCTCCGGCGACCAGTGATTTTGAAGAATTCTTCTGAATCGCAGATTCGAACTCGATTAACGATGTCCTAACAGATTCGCTGAGCTTGACGAGTGATGTTAGTGCTAGAGATCGAATGTCTGAGGTTGATTCGAAGGAGAAGATGGACTCGATCTCCGGCCAGTGATTGGCAATGGCTGTGTACATTTCGAGAGTCCGAAAAACTTTTTCCGGCGATTTCTTGCTGTTTCTCGCCACATTTTCAGAAATCCAAACAGGATTGACGCTCCTTCTTTAATTATCTCAGTATAAACTAACTCTTTGATTATTTCCGAGGATGCAAAGACGTGATCACAAAGAATTCTCTCTCCATTGAAGAGAGTTTTAATCGCAATCCTCACAGCGTTTAACCAATTCTTGATTCTCTGCTCCAAAACCTCCCAATCCATCTTACGTAGGTGTGAAGAGCTCAATTTTTCAACTCCGAGTCTGTATATGCCTTCATCAACTA
>CAUOFW020001478.1:0-15000 GCA_963454935.2 Ilex paraguariensis | reverse complement strand
GTATATGTTACTAGGGTTCTTTTTTTTTCTGCTTTGGGAGAGTTGCATAATATTTATAAGGCTGTTCCTAGTTCTATTGGATCTGCACCGAAATCCTTGCTATTTATCCAAGGAACCCTCATTAATCTTAGGAGATGATCTTGGCTGGTTAAGAATTTTATGCCTTGAGTACGACTCTTTGCCATCTAACAGATTTATGTTATCATCCAGTTGTTTCTTTATCACTTTCGCTGTTGGCGCGCCTGGGGGGGAGGGGAATCTAGGTCTAACCTGAACTCTGCGTGCCTCTTATGACTTCTTGCTTAGACCTGTTGGTCTGACCTCTTGGCCTAACCTCTTTATCCGACCTCCTGGTTCAACCTTATGGTTGAAAATTATTCTAAGTATTATCAGCTGCCCCCCAACCCTTATCCCAAGTGAACATGGGTAGGGGCTGAGCTGAGTTGAGACTTAATCAGGACAGACCTCCAGATGCGGATCTCGATTTGCGTGCGAATAGATTTTTGACGGTTTCAGGCAATATTTCATTTCCTCGTTCCTCATGCACATTTTCTACTTTGTACAGTAAGCTTTAAATGCCTCTGCATTTGAGGGAGAACGGTTCATTCCATCCTTTGAACTCCCTTTCTACATTTTTCCTTTTCTTCTTCCTACGACTTTCAATTTTTTGACTTTGTTGGTGCCTACTAGGGTTTCGCTAAGGAAACGATTTTCCCTGATCCAATCCGAGGTTTCGGCAAGATTTGCTATTTGTCCCTGATTCTGGCTTTGGCCCACTATTCCTCTTCTCCTAGGTACGTTTTTTATCCTTTGTTTGTCTCTTCATCTGGATTCCTCATACTTGAGGTGGTTCTTGCATTTTTGGACTTTTCGATTTTACTATTTTAGAAACCAAAGTCGATTGCTATCTCGCATTCCCTTTTTCTTAGACCCTTACTCAACTGCTAGGGTCTTCCTTATTGGGAGTTGTTGTGTTGCTCCCCTAAACCCTTAGGGAGTGTTTCGCGAACATTCCTTCCCTCTATCGTACCTTTAAACTCCATTTTTCCTGTCCCACCATGTCTGCCTCTTTTGAAGCCACCATTTCCTCTGTCTCCCTTCTGGGGGATAGGACTGTTGAGAACACCTTAGATTTGGGCGAGGTAGGTGAGAAAATTGACAAATTCCCTAAGGTTGATTCTGCTAAAGCCGAGGGAAACACCGAGGAAACTCCCCTATCTGCCCCTTACGCCCAAAGATTCTTCAAAAATTTCACAAATATAATATTACTCACCTCATTTATAAAAATAATATTATATGCATCACGTGCGTTGCATGTGAATAGTTCATACATATAAATTAATAAAACATATTAAGTATATGTGCATTTGAGTTACATATTATCTCAAATTTAACATACTTAATTTTTTATTACTCATATTCTACTATATAATTATAAAAGTTTGCATGTTCTCAAAATTATTTGTGCTATCTATAAAAAAAATAAGTAATTAAAGTTCTATTTTTTTAGAATTTTGTGATTGAGATTAATTTTTTTAGTGATGTTTAAGAAATTAAATTTTTTGAAATTCATTTGATTAGGATTCTATTTATAAGTCCTTGCCAATATACTAATTACATTGGAACTGTACTGTAATTAAGAATTAGTTAAGTCAATTAAGATAAAATTTAATATGATATTCTATAATATATATACTATTCTATAATATATATTATCAAGCATATTAAATTTTTAAAAAATTTAAGTTTTACTTAAAATTTTAGTATATATAGTTAAAGTTCTATTTTTGCATAAAATTTTAGTATAACTTAGAAAGTTTATTGTGACTAAAGAATTATACTGATGTAACATAAATTGATTTTAAAAAACTATATATATGATTATTTTTTATTTTAAAAATAATATGGTTAATCTTTTCAATGAAAAAAAAATTACACATATGTAGGCATAATGTTATATTTGCATATAAAATGAATAATATTAGATTGGCGGAGTTTTTGAATGTTTTTTGAATATTTTATTAAAAATATAATGATGAATATTTTTCTAAGGGTAATATAATCAATTAAAAAGTTGTATAGAAACTGATTAAATAATTAAAAAAAATGTTATAGATAATTTAGAGATTTAAAGATATAAAGATATGATGATAATTTAAATATTTAATTGAGAAATGATAGAGCAGTATTTGCAATCTTTTATAAGGGTAAATTAGATGTTCAAAAGTTTTTCATCTTAAGATGTTTTCATTAATAATATAGATATGCATAATTATAAGTTTTTAACAAAATATTCAAAAAATCCTTCAAAAATTTCATCAATATAATATTACTCACCTCATTTATAAAGATAATATAATGACTATATATGTATATTTTATTTTTCATCAAAATATTTAACTTTTTCATTTTTAAAATAAAAAATAATGTATTATAACTTTACATAATTTTTAGTCACAGTAAACTTTTTCAGTATGTGTTAATATTTTATATAAAAACTTGATTTAAAAAAAATTTATATGCTTTATAATATATATTATAACATTGTATATTAAATTTTATTCCAATTGACCTTAAGAATCCTAAATACAGTAGGTTCCAATATGATTGATATATTGATAATAATTTTTATTTTATTCAATGATTTATAAGTGGAATATTAATCAAATTAATTTTTTAATTATCTATTCTCTATTTATAAATGTCAATTTTAATGAAACTTTTTGATTGATTATATATTACTCTTAAAAAATATATGCATTATTGTTTGTTTAACAAAATATTCAAAAAACAACAAACCTTCAAAAACTCCATTAATATAATATTACTCATCTTATTTATAAATATAATATTATGACTACATATGTTTATTTTATTTTTCATCAAAATCATTTTATGTTTAAGATAATAAATAAATATATATAATTTTACATGATTTTTTAGTTACATTAAACATTTTAAACTGTGTTAAGATTTTATGTGAAAATTTGAATTTTTTTAAAATTTTAATATGTTTTATAATATATATTATAGCATTGTATATTAAATTTTATCTCAATTGACCTAACTAATCCTAAATAAAGTAAGGTTTCAATACGATTGATATATTGATAATTATTTTTATTTTACTCAATGATTGATAAGTGAAATTTTAATTAAATTAATTTTAAAAAATTTAATTTTCAAACATCACTTAAAAAAATAATTTCAATTACAAAATTATAGAAAAACAAATAGAACTTTAATTATTTATATTCTTTTTTTTTATTATTTTTTCTTAAAGTTAGAATAACAAATCTTAAAAATATACAAAAAATTTTAAAATTCTATAATGGTGCATGAGCGATGAAAAAATAAATTTAGTAAATTTTAAGATGATATTTAATTCAAGTATACATATATCAAATATTTATTTATTAATTTTTTTAAAAAAAATTAATCACGTGCAACGCATGTGGTGCATTGTTAATATAATAAATGGGATTAAACATAAAAGCTCATAAAAATAATATGTATAATAAATGTGTGCATTTAGCGGCGCAGGGTTGGGTTTGAGAATTTCAAAACAGTGACCTCCAATAAAATGTAAAAATGCATACACGTGACCATTTGCACACCGACTATTCCATGTAGAATTTGGTGAACCGGATGATTTTATGAGTCACTAAAAAAGAAAGGCCATCGTAACGTCAATGGCGGAAAACTGCACATCATTGAAACTAATAAGAATGGGATATTGAATGGATTTGCTCCTATCGTGACATCCCAGGTAGGCCCGTCATTAGAGCAGATTGTAATCTTAATTCGATTTGATTGGAGTTCATTTAATTAGATATAGATGAATATTTTAATTTATTTATTTGAATCCGATTGAATTTTTTTAAATGGATTTGATTTTGATACATGTAAATCCGATCTAGTACATATATATAGTACGTCATTACCCATGCCTGAAGGCACTCTTAATACAAAAAACTCACCAAGCAAATGGGACATCTAAGAATGTCTTAAATAAAAGAAGTTCAAGGGTTAAAATAAAAAAGAATCATATAACATTAACACAATCCGAGAATTTTGATAAACTTAAACTAACACCGTTACAAAGTTATCATGTCATACATTTCTTCATGGCGACTCTTATCTCCACCAAATGAGTATTTATTTTTTCAACCTCTGATAAAATCTAATGAATAAGCTATTGAGTTTTAATAAAGAATATCATTAAGAACCTAATTAAATCACTGAATTCAATCAAACGAATCAGCCACATTGAACTACAAATCAAATTTTCAAAATATAGAAAAAAAAATCCAACTGAACTAACATTGCTCAGTGAATCTACTTGTAGCTGCGAGAATAATTAATTTAAATTCTCTGTCGTTGTAACTTCTCGGATGCTACAAAAATATTCTCACGTTGCAATTAAACTAAATCAATAAAATCAAAAAGTCATCACTTCAAAAAAAAAAATTGATTTAACTAACATTTTGTCATTTTGGTGTCTATTTTGCATTATTCAAGTATTTAAAAAAATATGAACATTAGCAAGAGAAGAGTGATGCAAATAAAAAAAAATTATAGTTAGTTTTGAATATTTTTATTTTGGTGTAATTGGTTTCACTTATTTTTTTTATTTGTCGTTGTTATTTTTTTATTAGTAATTAGCTTGACTTTGAATTTTTGTTATTTTTTAATTGGTAATTCGCTTGACTTTGAATGTCTACAATCTGAAATTTTTCGTTAACATTTAAATATTTTCTCATTTATAAAATCATACAAATGTTTTGAGTAAAGAAGTCGAATTAGGATCGTTAAAACGAAAAAATGCTAAGAGAGAAAGAGAGAATATGAGAGAGAGAGAGAGAGAGGTAGAAATATAATGAAAGTTTAATTAGGATTGTTAAGACTAATAATGCTAAGAGAGAGAGAGAGAGATTATAATATATATATCACGTATAAGAGTTGAGAAAATGTGTCTAAAACGTGAGAGAGAGAGAAAGAGTTATATACATATAATAGTTGAGTGTATGAGATATAGAGAGATGGAGAGTTATATGAGAAATGTGAGTATTAGAGTTATAAAAGAAATAAAAGTCCAATTAGGATCGTCGGATCAATAATTCTCAAACGATCTGAGCTGCAAAAAGTTCAAGACAAATAAAATTAGCTACTTTATTATATAGATTAGTCATTACCCGTGCCTAAAGGCACTCTTAACACAAAAAATTCGTCAAACAAATGGGACATCCAATAATGTCTTAAATAAAAGAAGTGCAAGGGTTAAAATGTAGAAGAATCATATACATTACGACAATCTGAGAATCCACATGAAGTTAAATTAACACCATTACAAAATTATCTTGTCATACATTTCTTCATAGTGACTATTTTTTTCAATGAGTGTTCAATTTTTCAACATCTAGCTAAATCTAATGAATATGTTATCTAGTTCACATTGAACTACAAATTAAATTTCTAAAAAATAGAAAAAAAAACACAACTTAATTAACATTGTCCAGAGGATTTATGTGTAATTGCGAGGATAATTGATTTAAATTCTATGCTGATGTGACTTTTTGGATACTACAAAAATATTCTTACGCTGCAATTAAACCAAATCAACAATATAAAATTTTCATCACTTTAAAAAAAATTGTTTTAACTGACTTTTTTTGTCGTTTCAATGTCTATTTTGCACTATTCAAGTATTCAAAAAAAAAATATTAACATTAGTAAGGGGAAAGTGATGCAAATAAAAAAAAATTGATAGTTGATTTTGAATATTTTTTTTGTACAATTAGTTTCACTTATTTTTTTTATTGGTCATTGTTATTTTTTTTATTGGTAATTAGTTTGACTTTAAATTGTTTAGTTTTTTTTGTGTAATTTGTATAATTTGTTATTTTTAATTGGTGATTAACTTGACTTTGAATTTTTTTTTTTGTTTTTTTGGTGCAATTGGTATCACTTGTTATTTTTTATTGATGATTAACTTTGCTTTGAATATCTATAAGTGAGAATTTTTTTTTTAACATTTAAATATTTTTTGATCTATAGAATTATACAAATATTTTGAGTAAGTCCAATTAGGATCATCAAGACAAACAATGCTAAGAGAAAGAGTGAGTTTGAGACATCATTGTTTGTCTTAACGATCCTAATTAGACTTTCATTTTATCTCTCTCTCTCTCTCTCTATGTATGTATGTATGTATGAGAGTTAAGTGTATGAGATAGAGAGAGAGAGTTTTATGAGAGATAGGAGTTTTAGAGTTTTAAAAGGAATGAAAGTTCAATTAAGATTATCGAATCAATAATCTTCAAATGATTTGAGCTACAAAATCCTAATTAAACTTTCATTATATCTCTATTTATATATATATATATATATAGAGAGAGAGAGAGAGATACTATGAGAGATGAGAGAATATGTGTTTAAAATATCTATAAGAGAGAGAAAAAGTATATACGTATGAGAGTTGGGTGTATAAGATAAAGAGAGAGAGAAAGAGAGAGAGTTATATGAGAGATAAAAATTTCAGAGTTTTAAAAGGAATGAAAGTTCAATTAGGATTGTCGGATCAATAATTCTCAAACGATCTGAACCGTCAAAAGTTCAAGACAAACAAAACTAACTACTTTATTATATATATATATATAATTAATTAAGAGAAATTATTATATATATACATACTTAGTTAGATTATTAATAAAATTGACATCAAATTAAACAAAAATTATTGAATATAATGATTTGTTGATTAAATTATGTTAAAAATTAAATTAAATTGGATAAAATTATTAATTTTTATGAAATTTTGTTGGGATTCAAATTTTCAGATCGGATTAAATAATCGGATCGAATTTGTATTTCGAATTCTGGACAGACAATCCGTTGACAACCTTAATCACAAATTTGAGACACACATATATAGGCCAAAATATCAAAATTGCAGTTAAGGTAGGGTCCTATACACCTTTCAACCCTTCGTCATAAAAATCAGTAATTTAAAACGGAATTTCATTGCACCCTTTTGATTGCATTCAATTGGACCAATCAATTAATTTCAAGTAACAAAATAGAAAGAAAAAATATTGACCCATCCGAGGGAATGTGGGTTAAAACTTGTAACAGTGCTAAAAATTTTTGTTCCAACTGACCAATAAATTTTATTGCCATAATTAGCAAACGGATTTGACGTCTTTCCGATTCTTTTTAATCCAATCATCTACCATAAAACATAGAAAATTCATTTGAATATAATGAATTCCACACCAATTCGTGGCATAAATTCTTTTGGAAAGTAATACTGAATCATCACAACGTATTTTTGTACTTGAAAATTGCACATACTTTAAAAGTGGGTGAGATAAAAATGAGAATAAGACTATTTGTCACTTATTTCTTCAAAATCTTATTATACGATTTTTTTTTAAAAAAAATTGAAAAAAAAAATCAAAACGCCATCAAACATCTCTTTAGACAATTACTATCTTCATTTTTTGGGTGTCTTTCATTCATTTTTTGGGTGTCTTTCGAACTAAACATGTGAGACAAAGCAAATTATCATATTCAAGACCACAAATACATGAGCAGATAAAGCCACAACAAAATATATTATTTTTTGAAAGTATTTAATTACAACATATATATACCTCCATTAGAAATCTCCCAATCATTATTTAAAAATTGAATAAATAAACCCTCAACGGGGAGGTATAGATTCGCCAAATGCTCATCTTCCCTATCTTTACATCTTTACATTTCTCTATAATAGTGTTGGACAATTAAAAAAAAAAAAAAAAATATTATTTGAACCTAATTCAATATAATCATTGGATTAATTGTGAGTTCTATTTAATATTATAACTCACAATTAATCTAATAATTACATTAAAGTCACATTATTAGATTTTCAAACAAAATCACCGTACCATTGCTAAAAAAAATAGCTAAAAAAAATACCCTCAACGTGGCCGCAATTGTGACGTTGACATGGAAAATGACGATGAACTCCCTGACAAAGTCTTCCCAAAAAACAAATCTGACAAGTAGTTCCCCACATCCTCAGGGGTATATTTGACCTCAAGAGCCAAATCTCTCTCTCTTCCAATCACAAGCCTATGAACACCATAGAACTCCCGATACACCCCAACAAGCTTTCTGGCTAGAGAAACTTTGATTTCGTCCCGGAGCTTACAATCAGGTACGATGCACACAAACTGCTTCTTGTACGCCTGATCAAACAACGAATTAAATCTCTTAAAACACTCCTTCACATCCTCCGGCGACTTTACAGCCGTCGGATCCTCCGGGAGGGAACCTACGACGCGGCTCCATGCTATCCGTTCGTAGTTCAGTGCAAACTGTTTGACTTTTGTTTCGTGCTTGGTTAACCAATCGTCGCCGAGTAAATACTTCATGTTGGATTTACGGACTTTAGAAACGATGTAGTTTAAGTTGTTGGCTAAGAAGAGGTATGAGAGCGAATCGTCTTTGTAGTGCTTTGCCTTGCCGTCGAGTTTGCAGAGTAAAACGAGTATCAGCCACGCGAATCGGAGAGAAATCGCCGGTAACGGAAAGTCTTCGGAATCGGACACGTCGAAGTACGACTCAGGCAAAGAAGATTTCACAGGCAGTGGTAAATCTGCTAGAATATCCGCCAGTATATTGCTGTAATCGCCGAGGAGAGAGAGGTAGTGCATCGCATCAGTCGTTAAAGCATGAATTCCAGCTCCGGCGACCAGTGATTTTGAAGAATTCTTCTGAATCGCAGATTCGAACTCGATTAACGATGTCCTTACAGATTCGCTGAGCTTGACGAGTGATGTCAGTGCTTGAGATCGAATGTCGGAGGTTGATTCGAAGGAGAAGATGGACTCGATCTCCGGCCAGTGATTGGCAATGGTTGTGTACATGTCGAGAGTCCGGAAAACTCTTTCCGGCGATTTCTTGCTGTTTCTAGCCACATTTTCCGGGAATTCAAACAGGATTGACGCTCCTTCTTTAATTATCTCAGTATAAACTGACCCTCTGATTAATTCCGAGGATGCAAAGACGTGATCGCAAAGAATTCTCTCTCCATTGAAGAGAGTTTTAATCGCAATCCTCACAGCATTTAACCAATTCTTGATTCTCTGCTCCAAAACCTCCCAATCCATCTTACGTAGGTGTGAAGAGCTCAATTTCTCAACTCCGAGTCTGTATATGCCTTCATCAACTATCGATTTCCTTATAATTTTGTATATCTTCACGCATTCTTTACCATATCCAGATGAAATCATACATTCAGCAATTGATCTCAAATCCACCATGGCCATATTCGAAACATCTTCAACTTCTGAGATGGAATCGCCAGCAATTTTAATATCATCTTCGGGTCCAATATCACCGTCTTCGTCTTCGTAGTCGGATGTGCTCGATCGAGTTGAAGCAACCGACGATCGAGCTGAGACCAACTCAGGATCCAGATAAGCTCGGTTCATGGAGAGAATTTGATAGAACTCTTTTTGGAGTCGTTTCATTGCGATTTGCATCAAGTTTTGGGCACGAACGAGCTTTTCTGAGCCGGAGTTCTCAGAGGCTAAAAAGTGCATGGCCCTTTGCAAATCGTTGACGTTCTTGATGAAATCATTGGCCTCACCACGGTTCTCATAGAAGAGAGAAGTGACGTTTGCGAATGTTGAAGTATCTGGGTTCCATTTCATGATTATGGAGCCGGCGACTTCCAGAGTTCGATCCATAATCGCGTCGGAGAACAAACGCCGGGGAGTTGAATTTGGAAGTTCGGTTCTGGAAGGCGAAAGGAAGTTGGAACTAGAAGGAGATCTTTTCGGGGAAAATAAAAGGTTCCTCATTCCTTTATACGGCATGGCAATGCAGAGATCAAAGCTGGTTTAATTTCTTCAAGAAAATATACAGAAAGGAGAAGAACTGATCGATCAGGTAATTAAGCTTCTCTCTTGGTGTTTTTGTATATATGTGCAGAATGTGGTGGAGTTGGGTTGATTCTGTGGATAATTGTGTGAGTTCTTTGACTTCTGTTGGTAGGTTGTGGGGAGAGGAGTGTGATATATATAGACCATAGGGTGGAGAGATGGAGGAAAGAGGCCGCAGATAGGAAACTTGTGGCGGAAGGTGGTGGGCCTGGACTTTTTTTACGCGTTGCAGGTAGGTAATTTCGTGGCCACCAAAAAAAAAAACAGTAAGTCATACTTTCTCAATAATTTTTCTCACTGCTGATTTCTTGGAAAGTTAATTTGTCTTGTATATCCATTTCACACGAATTAATTAAACATACATTTCATTGACAATTCGTCTATGCCCACAAAAAATTTGTACTAAATCACTTGTAATTGTTACATCAGTGAGTCCGTCATTGATGCAACGATTACAATTAATTTAATACAAATTTTAGTGCATCAATTATCCAATAATAAAATAAAGTAATATTACGTTTATCAATTTTTTTATAAAATTTGTTGTGATATAATTTTTATCATTAAATATTAATGATTCTCACTTATTTGATGGTGAAAATACTGTTACATCCATAATAGTGTTGAATAAAATAATTATACTATTGCAACTTAATTTGTTGATGTAATTTGTTAATTTAATCAATCACAAACATTAAATTGATAAAAGGGTCTCAACAAAAATCGGAACTCATGTCAATTCAATGATAGTGAGTGATTGGATTAGTAAATTATGTCCAAGTAACATCGCTCTGAAAAAAATATTATTTGAACTTAATTTAGAGACTGAGATCTAATCAATTATAATTATTAGATTAAAAGTAGACGTTATCTAACATTGAAACGCATAGCTAAACTAATTATTGTATTGAATTAAGTTTTTATATAACATTGCTCCAAGAAAGCATTGTCAATTTTTCCTATAAATAGCATAGAATTGATGCAAAGTTAATAAATATTGGTTAAATTTTAGTAAGAAATAAATAATAAACTAGGTAACACAATAAATTTATTTAATAATAGTATTGATGCAAAGACAGTTAAACACGGATTATATAGAATTGATTTGATATAATACAAGTTCAACTACATACTTATAAATAAATTAGACATAACCACCAACTAGGGTGGTCTAGTGGGGTACCGGTCTTACTATTCACCTTGAGGTTGAGAGTTCGAATCTTGGAGTCCCCATTAGGGCTTGATGATTTACAAATTTGAACAAATTTGAACAAATTTGTTATGACATAATTTATGTAATTAAAAATAAGATATAACATGACTATTTGGTAATTCGACCTAGACATGAAACACACAAAGGGAGGTTGAATGTATTGTTGGTGCATCTGTACTTATATGTTGATGGTAATGGGTTCACTGAATATACTTTTCAATGCACTACTGGTCAGCAGTTACGTTTGCTTACATTTTATATCACACTAAATAGCTTTCATTGAATGTTATTTTGATGTTTTCCTATGGCTTTGTATTTTGAATTGAGTAAATGCTATTTGAATTTAAATTATTGACTTAATATGTTGATCTAATTTATTATTATCCTTACATTGACTGTGAATTCCATCAAATATTAAAAATTAACATTAATTTAACAGTAAAATGAAATCATATCATTAGATCAACAAATTAAATCAAAATTTTAAGTTTAAATAGTATTACTTTTTAGAATTTTCTTTTACAACCTAATTCACTAATCTTTGCTTTTCATAATTTGATTGTTTTAGATTGAAATTCTCTATATCACAAATTTTTGGACAGTTAGTTCTTATATAAGCTTAGAGTATGTAAATTGTTTTTGGTTACAGAATGTTCAAACATTCGTTGACTTTTCACTTGAGTTCGAATATTAGTTACCATAGACCGAATGAGTTTAATAAAACATAACATTGTTGCATGTCACTCAACCTATTTTTGTTGCCTTCATAATTAGAGTTTGTTTATTAATTTGTGACAGTGAAATAGTAAGAATAAAAGACAATAGTGCCAATTCATTAGTCAGCACTCTTTGGCAAGTAAAAAGGTCCCACAATGTGTAAAAGCATACAATTTCGTCAGCAGATATGTCTGATCATCATCAAATATTCCATCCATGAAATCAGGTATGACGAATATATTCTCAGACGCCACTTCCCCTGAATTCTTTACCCACCTATTTAACTTTCTTTCGCAAGCTTCATTGTCAACTTCTCTGTGTCTTCTTCCTCCTGTTTCATTTATGATTAGAACCGAAATATCATATTTTTAAATAATATTTTTAATTAATGGTTACAAATCATTTAAGCTAGAATCAACGATTTTAAATCAATTACCAATACTGTATTTGATGGTGCATTTCAACGTGATGCAATTTTGTGACGACGAGTAAATAAAAGAAACAATCTTAGAATTATTGGATCTGAGCTATTGGACTTGAGGGAGTGATACTGAGAGTTGTTAGGGAGTTGGGGAATTAACACAGTAGAAATATAGTGGTTCACCAACTCAAGAGCTCGGTTAATCCACTCTTCAATAAAGATTCTTGTTTCTTCTTTCATTATTTACTATATCAAAAAGGGTTACAGAATATACGATGTGATACTAGGGTTCTTGCCCCTCTGTTGGGGGCGTTACATAGTATTTATAGGGGTATCCCTTAATCTATGAGATCTGATTCGTGATCCTTGTCATCTATCCGAGGAATTCTCCTTAGTCTTAGGAGAGTATCTTGGTTGGTTGAGAATTTTGTGCCTTGAGTGTTATTTCAAACTGCATTTCGAGTTCTTTGTAGTATCCAGTTACTTCCTCCCTGCTTCAGCTTATTATCTCGCTTTGAGGGGGAGCTCTAGCTCTGGTTTTCTGAGCTCTGCATAGCTCTGACCTTCTGAGCTCAGCTTACCTGACCTCTGTTCTCGAGCTCCAGCTCGGCAATCATTCTGAGTATCATCAATTGCCCCCTAGCTTTTGGCCGAGCTGGCTCGGGCAAGGGCTAAACTTAGGATGTAACAGTGATGGCTTCCCAATCAGTTTACGCAGGAATATATATATTTATTATTATTATTATTATTTATTTTTAAACGGTTGTCAGTAATCATTTCCTTCCTCGTTCCTTGCGCACGTTGCCCGTTTCGAGGCCCAAGGTACCGTTAGCTCTAAATACCCCTGGATCACCGATTTGCTCCTCACTCTACAGATCCGTTTCGGCTTCCTTATCCTTTCACTACTTCATCTTCCCCATTCTGTCGCTGGTTTTAGGGTTTTCTCTGAGGGACGGTTATCCTAGTTTCGACTTGGAGGCTTAGCATGATTTGGTTCCAAATCCCCTCCTCGAGCTTTAATCTGTCACCAATTCGCGGTTAGGTACGTTTTTCCTTTCTTTCCCACTCCTTGCCTTGGATCCCTCAAGTCTGAGGTGGTTTTGGCATTTTTGGGCCTTTTGATTCTGCTACGCTAGGAGTCGAAGTATTCCCCTGTCTCATCTTCCTCTCTTCTTGGACCTTTACTCCACAGTTAGGATTTTCGCCATCGATTTTCGGTGTCTTGCTCCTTGGGCTCTCAAATAGTGTTTCTCTGAGGTCCCCCCCTCTTTATAGGTCTTTTAAGCTTTCTTATTCTTGTCTAGCTATGTCTGTTTCCTCTGAAGCTATGGGATCATCTGTTTCACTAATGAAAGACGGGTTCGTTGAGGAAGATTCTGACCTGGGGGATGTGGGGTTAGAGATAGATGATTTTCCCGAGTGGACTCTGTCAATGTTGAGGGAGGCACTGAGGAGCCTCCTCCTCCTGCCCTGAAATCTCCCAGCAAAGGCAAAACCAAAGTAAGTGGTGTAGGGATTTCAGGCAGTGCTGAGGGTGGTGTTGCTGCCCCCAGGGCCTCCGAGCTCGTGGGGTGTAGTGGCATCGTTCTTTCTTACATGAGGTGCTGGTTGCCCGCTTTGGGTTTCCTTAAGGCCTCCATTCTAGAGTCTGGACACGTTTACCTTATACGATTCCTCTATCCCTAAATGGTATGCTTCTCTTGGCTACTTTTGAGAACGGCCTCTGCTTTCCTCTACATCCTTTCATCAAAAATATTTTGCAACATTTCAATGTTTGCCCTGCCCAGCTTTATCCTAACTTTTGGGGGTGCTGGTTGGTCTTCTTGTCTTCTTTCAGAAACATGATTCTGGTGTCCCTACCGTGTCTTTGCTCATGAAATTCTTCAATGTCAAATATCTCCCCACTGATGGCTTTTTTGTACATCTCCAAACGAGTGAAAACCACGGTTCTTATCTTCGATCTCCCGAGCTCCCACAAGCACTGAAAAAAATGCCGCAACAACCAGGTCCTAAGGACTTGGCGAACTGCAAATTGGAGAAGTATTCAGAGCTAATCTGACCTCAAGTCCTTGTGGGCTTTGGGTTTAGTCCTCTGAAGTGAGGGTAGAAAATTTGTCATCTCTTTCTTTCTGCCATTAGTGCTGAGGAATTGGCAGGGTATTGTCCCTTTCATCTCTGTCCCTGCCTGTTTACCTCTTCTCCTTCTCCTTTTTTTTTTTCTTTTTTTTTAACGGTTCTTTCCGATTTTTCAGGTTCTTCCTTAATGGAGCCTACTGGCGAAGGATCGCTCTAATAAATTATCTATGATGAGGAGGACTCGAGCTGGAAGCAAACGTAAGGTTAGGTTAGCCCAGGGGTGATCCAACTGTAAAAGTCAAGCTCCGAGACTAGAATTGTTCTCTGTACTCAAATGGGCCCCAATCCTCTTTTGGCTTTTCGAGATTGTAAGGAGCTCATTTCTTCAGAAAATGGGATTACCCTCCTCTAGTAAGGTCCTTGACCTAAGCTTGGTCTCCACTCTTCCTTCTATAGGTGAGGTCGAAGAAACCTTTAGAGATGGTTTCTCCCCTCTTGCCTGGAGTCCGTCCTCCTTGCCCAGCTGTGGGGCTTCCTCATAAGGCTCCTGGGATATGTAAGCATGAAAAAGGGGGGAATGCAGAAGCAAGTTCGGGTTCTTTGATTGATAACGTGAAAAGAGCTGCAGAGGCCAT
>CAUOFW020001477.1:0-90996 GCA_963454935.2 Ilex paraguariensis | reverse complement strand
GTAGGCTTGCGGTTCGTGGCATAAGCGAGAATGGACTTTCAAATAGCTGTTAAGGGTCACCCAAAGCATCTTTGACCGGAAGACTGAATGGGCTCACCGCTCTTAGTTTCGCTGTCAAATCTTTCCCCAACCTTGTCCTCCCTTAGGGCTTTGCTCGAGGTGCGCGTCTTTCAATACTTCCTTTGTTAGTACGCCTATAGCCTTGTTGCTAAAGTTGTAGCCCTAGCTTCCACTTCTTTGGTTGTCTCTTTCCTCAGCTGATATTGAGTGCCCCAGTATTGATACAGGAAGGTCTGGACATGAATCAGAAACAGTAAAACCTTAACCCTAGGATCAAGGCTTATTCCAAATCTTTAGACCGACCTCTTTCTAATAACAAGATTTTATCCTCATGCGCCACAACTTGCCAATTGCTAAGCGGGCTCAGTGCCCTAGTGCTTTAGTTAAAGCGGAACTGCATATTTAGCACTAACGAAGAAGAAACCTTAATTGCAACAAAGAACAAGAATCTGATCAAGGACTTACATCATACCTTGGGGCGGGATCTGCTATCGACATGGAAGGAACGGAACTCCGGAGCCAACCTTCAAGTAGTATGCTTCAAGCTCCACGAAGATTTTTAGAGTTGATGCTTGGGTGTCTGCTTTTTGGATTGTTGGCATATATATATATATTTGTGCATGTGTCTCTTCCTGTCATTTATATCTTTATGAATTCCATAATTACACTGCTGTGTGATCTGCAGATTCTTGAACCTTGTTTCAAGTACAAAATGCTAGATGCTGGAAAGTCATTGTGCTCCCTGTTGAAGATGGTTTTTGTTGCTTTTCCTCTGGAAGCAACTAGTACACCACCAGATGTGAAGCTGTTGTATCAGAAAGTTGAGGAACTCATACAAAAGCACCTTGCCGCACTTACAGCTCCTCAGACATCAGGCGAAGATAATTCTGCGAACATGATTAGTTTTGTACTGTACATTATTAAGACATTGTCAGAGGTGCAGAAGAATTTCATTGATCCAAATAATTTGGTTCGTGTCCTTCAGCGCCTGGCACGGGATATGGGATTGGCAACTGGTTCTTATATGAGACAAGTATGGCCTAGCTTTCTAATATAAAATTTATTTCTTTTCTGTGACTTTAGGAGATTCACCTACTTTCATGAGGTGTAGTGGGGGGTATTTGATGTTATGAATTACTAAACGCATACATGTAATTGCTCAGGTGAGACCAATTTTCTGTTCCATCTATATGTTATGTCATCAGAGCCAATCTGGTTAACGAAAAGCATTGCATGCTATCCATTTTTCTTGTTCGTTGATGATGGAATAGAATTCCCCAACTAATTTTTGATGTGTGTGCAAGTTTTTATGTCTTGTTTTATTTGGTATTCTGGGTCTACATGTACCTAATTATTTGGAATTTCAGGGTCAAAGATCAGATTCAGATTCGGCAGTCACTTCTTCTCGTCAAGTTGCTGATGCTGGAGTTGTCATTGCTAATCTTACATTCATATTGAAGCTTATTAGTGAAAGGATCATGCTTGTTCCAGATTGCAAACGATCTGTGACTCAAATTATGAATTCCCTGCTCTCTGAGCATGGCACTGACCCTTCTGTGCTTCTCTGCATCCTTGATGTGGTAAAGGGGTGGATCGAAGATGATTTTGGTGGGCCTGGAATGCCTGTTGCTTCCAGTACTTTCCTCACCCCAAAGGAAGTCGTTTCTTTCCTTCAGAAGCTTTCACAAGTAGATAAGCAGAACTTTTCCCCCAATGTTCTAGAGGAGTGGGACAAGAAATATCTTCAGCTTCTTTATGGGCTTTGTGCTGATTCAGATAAGTAAGGATCTCATTATCTATTTATTTGAGTTGCAACTTTGATCAATCCGTTAAAATAATGACTTGATTGACTTCCAGATACCCTGTGTTACTACACCAAGAAGTGTTTCAGAAAGTAGAGCTGCAATATTTGCTTGGTTTAAGGGCCAAGGATCCTGAAATCCGTATGAAGTTCTTCACCCTTTATCATGTATCTCTTGGGAAGACACTGTTCATACGATTGCAATATATTATTCAAATTCAGGAATGGGAGGCTTTGAGTGATGTATTTTGGCTCAAACAAGGCCTTGATCTTCTTCTTGCCATTTTAGTCGATGATAAGCCTATCACCCTTGCTCCAAACTCTGCCAAGGTTCCACCACTTGTGATGCCAGGTTCTCTTCCTGATTGTTCTGGGGTGCAGCCCATGGTTACCGATATTTCAGAAGCGGCAGATGAGGCTCCTCTAACATTTGATAGCCTTGTATTAAAGCATGCACAGTTTCTGAATGCTATGAGCAAACTTCAGGTATTACATTCACTTTTTTTATTTTTTATTTATTTTTAGTTGACATTGTATATGGATCTTTTGTATCTTAGCAGTGGTAGATTACCTTAGGGACAAACTTCTTAAAGTTTGTGTTAATGACACTGACAGCCACCGTTGTTAGGCCTATGTATGGGGACATGGCAGTATTACTGGAACTTACACTTACTCCCCAGCATTGTTGTCAGACTAACACCATTCGGTTTTTTCCCATTTTTACTGCATCCTTTGACAATATTTACTGTCCAAAAAGTCAGCATTGTATATTTCCTGATATCCATCATTATCTTCTCCCTCATATCTAGACACGCGCCACCGCCCATCCTCCTCGTCATCTTCTCACTAACCAGAAGAGGATGAGGTGGTGTGTATTTGAACACGTAGAACCTCCTCCCCCCCCCCCCCCCCCCCCTCTTCTTTCTTTTTCTCTTCTTTGTATGTATATATGTAAACCATGACCATAGCATCACGGCCACCATGACTTTTTCCATTCTTTTTTTGGTCATGCCGCCATGACTATTAAATGTCTTCAATTACACATGGAATTTAATGGGTCCAGAGCATCTCGTTCCCACTCTCTTGATCAACAAGGTGATATTTCAGCAGGCCGTCATCATTGGTCCCCTGCAATATTCCCGTCTTCATTGACCCCACCAACAACCATGACCATTCTAACCCATATTGCACGGCTATCCTCAAGAGCACAAACACCATGTCACGTGCCATTCTCACCCACTGTCACTGCCCAAGTTTGATTACCGTTAGCATAGCAACCATAAGATACTTGATAAATTCATCATTAAAACCATCTTGGGCTTCTAAAATGATATAATTGGAGAGACTTTCTTGGGGGACCATGACAGATTTTTATTTTTCATGCGAGCATAGTGAACAGCAATGTGGAACAAGACCTTGGCTGGGAAAGGGAGAAAAAAAACCGGATTATATACATACAAGCAAATGTTAAAAAAACTTAATTTTTCCCGTTTATTTTTTATTCATTATGGTTTTTATTTTTCAGTGTATGGAGATTTTTTTTTATTCTTTTTGATTGCTTTTGTTGGTCAATTCTTCTTGGTTTTCTTTTCGACTCTTCTGATGATATGGGGATATTTATTGTTTCTATATTTTCCTGTTTTGTTTATTTTATTTTTAAACTTATTTTGTTATTTTTGACTTTGAGATTTCTTTTGATAAGAGGAGTTCACAGTACTGTTGATCAACTTACAAAAGGCTAAATGAATATGTTTATTATGGTCAGAATCGGAATTGTAGTAAGAATATTTGTTTGCCGTGCTTTTATTCATTCTCAATAATGGTTTGTCATGGAAGGAATTATACGTGAAGCCAAGACATGAACTAGAATGAAGTGCAGTGTACTTTTGTAGTATGCGATGGGTGATCCTGTGGTAGGGCAATCAACAGTGGGTTTTCAAATAATTTACCCTAGAATACAGTGTTTCGTTGATTTTGATTGAATTTTTACTCCATTGTAGGTTGCTGATCTGGTCATTCCACTGAGAGAGCTGGCTCATACGGATTCAAATGTTGCGTATAATTTGTGGGTGTTGGTCTTCCCCATTGTCTGGGTGAGTTTACACAAGGACGAACAAGTAGCACTTGCTAAGCCAATGATAACTCTCTTATCAAAAGATTATCACAAGAAGCAGCAGGCACACCGGCCAAATGTTGTGCAGGCTCTTTTGGAAGGACTTCAGTCAAGCCTCCCTCAGCCTCGAATGCCTAGTGAACTCATCAAATACATTGGAAAGACTTACAATGCATGGCACATCGCATTAGCTCTGCTGGAAAGCCATGTAATGTTGTCCTTGAATGACTCAAAGTGCTCTGAGTCTTTGGCTGAGCTTTATCGTTTGCTCAATGAAGAAGATATGAGGTGTGGATTGTGGAAGAAACGGTCAATTACTGCAGAAACAAGGGCTGGGCTTTCACTTGTTCAGCATGGTTACTGGCAGCGGGCTCAAAGCCTCTTTTACCAAGCCATGGTTAAGGCAACCCAGGGCACATACAACAACACAGTACCAAAGGCTGAGATGTGTCTCTGGGAGGAGCAGTGGCTCTATTGTGCTAGTCAACTAAGTCAGTGGGATGTTTTAGTAGACTTTGGAAAACTTGTTGAGAATTATGAAATATTGCTTGATAGTCTTTGGAAACAGCCAGATTGGGCATATCTGAAAGATCAGGTAATTCCAAAGGCCCAAGTAGAAGAGACTCCAAAACTTCGTATAATCCAAGCCTATTTTGCTCTTCATGAAAAGAATACAAATGGCGTGGTGGATGCTGAAAACATGGTGGGAAAAGGTGTTGATCTTGCTTTGGAACAGTGGTGGCAATTGCCTGAAATGTCTGTTCATGCCAGAATTCCTCTTTTGCAGCAGTTCCAACAGCTAGTTGAAGTTCAAGAATCGGCCAGAATCATAGTGGATATTGCCAATGGAAGCAAACTTTCTGGAAGTTCCGTTGGCGGTGTAAATGGTGTGTATGCCGATCTCAAGGACATCCTCGAGACCTGGAGACTAAGAACTCCAAATGAATGGGACAATTCATCTGTTTGGTATGATTTGCTCCAATGGAGGAATGAAATGTATAATGCAGTCATTGATGCTTTTAAGGATTTTGGCACCACAAATTCACAACTTCATCACCTCGGTTACCGTGACAAAGCATGGAATGTCAATAAGCTTGCCCACATTGCTCGGAAGCAGTGCCTGTATGATGTTTGTGTGTCTGTGCTGGAGAAGATGTATGGGCACTCAACGATGGAAGTGCAGGTGCCCAAAATTTTTCCTGTCTTTTGTTTTGGTTCTTTTCCTTTCTTGGGCGTGGGGGAGATGGAGAATAGGATACAGTCATCTTATGAATTTTTTGTGTGACATGTTTGCAGGAGGCCTTTGTTAAAATAAGAGAACAAGCAAAGGCTTATCTAGAAATGAAGGGAGAACTTACCAGTGGTCTTAGCCTGATCAACAGTACCAATCTGGAATATTTTCCTGTTAAACATAAAGCAGAGATTTTTCGTATTAAGGGTGATTTCTTGATGAAGCTAAATGATTGCGAAGGTGCCAATCTTGCATATTCAAATGCCATAAGCCTCTTCAAAAACTTGCCTAAAGGATGGATTAGCTGGGGAAACTATTGTGACATGGTATGCTTATTGCAATTTCTAGTCATACTCTAGGTTTTGCCGATAACTTAAAGTATCTGATCTGCTATTATATTTTCTAGGCTTACTCAGAAACCAATGAAGAGATTTGGTTAATAAATTCTGTGAGCTGCTTTCTTCAAGGTATCAAATTTGGAATTTCGAATGCGAGAAGCCACCTAGCTCGTGTTCTATATCTTCTAAGCTTTGATACTCCCAATGAACCAGTGGGGAGAGCTTTTGATAAGTACTTGGACCAGATACCACATTGGGTTTGGCTTTCTTGGATTCCCCAGCTCTTGCTTTCCTTGCAGAGAGCTGAAGCTCCTCATTGCAAACTTGTTCTTCTTAAAATTGCCAATGTGTACCCACAGGTGAATTTTTATGGTGCTTCTTGTGGAGGACATCTAGGTACATGCTTTCACACCCATCTCTTTGGTATTGATTTATGTCAACTTTTGAATGTTAGGCATTGTACTACTGGCTGCGCACATATTTGCTCGAACGTCGTGATGTTGCAAATAAGTCTGAATTTGGAAGATTGGCAATGGCTCAGCAAAGAATGCAGCAGAATGTCTCTGGTGCTGGTGCTCCTGGCTCTATTGGCTTGGCTGATGGGAATACAAGAGTGGCTGGTCAGGGTGGGGTTTCTTTAGCTGACAATCAAGTTCATCAAGGAGGTCAACCTGGTGGTGGTGTAGGATCTCACGATGGTGCAAACTCTCAGGTGCAAGAACCTGAAAGGTCCACTTCTGTGGAAGGCACCATGCAGACTGACCAACCTTTACAACAGGGTTCATCAAATATTAATGATGGTGGTCAGAATGCATTAAGGCGTAATGGTGCTTTGGGTTTGGTTGCTTCTGCTGCTAGTGCTTTTGATGCTGCCAAGGATATAATGGAAGCCCTTAGAAGCAAACACACTAATCTGGCCAGCGAACTTGAGGTGAACAGTTTCATTCTTGCTTGACTGACCTTATTTGCTTATATTTTGTAAAAACAAAAGGAAAAATCAATACTGGTAATCTTGTTTTGCCTATGAACTGCAGACGAAATATAAGTGTAAGCTATCTTAAATCTTTCTTGTTTCCAATTTTTCCCATCTCTTTACGTGATTGTCAGTACATTGATGGGAATATATTTGTCGAAGATGGATTTTATTTTTAAATATGGTTAATCCATGCAACTGAATATGTCATATTTCATTTTGTAGATTCTGCTTACAGAAATTGGCTCAAGATTTGTCACCCTGCCAGAGGAGAGACTACTGGCCGTGGTTAATGCTTTGCTTCACCGCTGTTATAAGTACCCAACAGCAACTACAGCAGAGGTTCCACAGTCTCTCAAGAAGGAGCTCTCTGGTGTTTGCAAGGCCTGCTTTTCAGCAGATGCTGTGAACAAGCATGTTGAATTTGTGAGGGAATACAAGCTGGATTTTGAACGCGATCTTGATCCAGAAAGCACCACCACATTTCCAGCTACTCTTTCCGAGCTGACTGAACGATTGAAGCACTGGAAAAATGTTCTCCAAAGCAATGTTGAGGACCGATTTCCTGCTATTTTGAAGCTGGAAGATGAAAGCAGGGTGTTGCGTGACTTCCATGTCGTTGATGTCGAAGTTCCAGGACAGTATTTTACTGATCAGGTTAGTTGAATCAGGTTTATTATGACTCTAGTCAAATTGGAACTCTTACAATCAGGTTTATTTTGGTTTCAATGTTACAACTTTGTTGTGCATTCTCATAAACATGAAACATAATAATCTTGTGCAGTAAAGGAATGAGTATAACTTTTAGTTTTTAATTGCATGCAAACCCTTCTCATGCAAGGTAATGCCAACCATTGGTATCAGACTGCTTTTTTTGCCCCTTCTTATCTATGATGTTCTTGCTTCAATTGTTCTTTGGTTTTATGTTCAGTTTTCTTTTTTTATTTATCACAGTTTTTTTTTCTTTTTTGGGTTATTATTTATATATCACATAGTTAAGCTGGAATGCTTATTTATATACTGTTGTATTGGTGACATTTTTTCAGGAAGTTGCACCTGATCATACAATAAAACTAGATAGGATTGGAGCTGATATTCCGATTGTGAGAAGACATGGAAGCAGTTTCCGGCGCTTGACTCTAATTGGCTCAGATGGCTCCCAGCGCTATTTTATTGTCCAGACATCTTTGACTCCCAACGCTAGAAGTGATGAACGCATATTACAGCTTTTCCGCGTCATGAACCGAATGTTTGATAAACACAAGGAATCCAGACGTCGCCACATATGCATTCACACTCCAATCATCATCCCTGTGTGGTCACAGGTGATAGTTCAGCCTTGGTAAATGTTAGTTTGTTCATTTCTGTTCTCTTCTTGGACACTCATAGACATGCTAATAGGGGTTCCTCCCAGGTACCGTGATCTTGTGCTTTTCACTCTCTCTGCTCTCTATAGATTTCTTATGTGTGCACTGTGTGGAACTTAGTAAAATTGCCAAAAAAGTGATACTTGCAGCAAATCCAAGAAGGATTATTTACTGAACTATTCTAATAATAGTAATGGATGCTTGACCTAGGTCCGCATGGTGGAAGATGATTTGA
Source organism: Ilex paraguariensis (assembly GCA_963454935.2). NCBI lineage: Eukaryota > Viridiplantae > Streptophyta > Magnoliopsida > Aquifoliales > Aquifoliaceae > Ilex > Ilex paraguariensis. Next base: position 82,878 of record CAUOFW020001477.1, on the reverse strand, counting down.
TGTACAGCACCTTCCTTGAGGTATATGAGAACCATTGTGCAAGGAATGACCGAGAGGCAGACTTACCTATTACCTATTTTAAGGAGCGACTGAACCAAGCTATTTCTGGCCAGATATCACAAGAAGCTGTAATGGATCTCCGTCTCCAAGCTTATAATGACATTACGAAAAATGTTGTGACCGACAGCATATTCTCGCAGTACATGAAGAAGACTCTGCTGAGTGGAAATCATATGTGGGCTTTCAAAAAGCAGTTTGCCATCCAGTTGGCCCTCTCAAGTTTCATGTCATATATGCTTCAGATTGGGGGGAGGTCTCCAAACAAGATATTATTTGCTAAGAACACTGGGAAAATATTCCAGACAGATTTCCATCCTGCATATGATGCTAATGGAATGATTGAGTTTAATGAACCGGTGCCTTTCCGCTTGACAAGGAATTTACAGGCATTCTTCTCCCATTTCGGTGTGGAAGGCCTTATTGTGTCGGCCATGTGTGCGGCATCACAGGCTGTGGTCTCACCTAAAGTGAGTTTTATAGCAGAAATGCGTCAGCTTCAACTTTTAGCTGGTCTTTTTTCGTTTTTCCTCCCAATGCTGACTAATGGTATCTTAAATACCTTCCATTGCAGCAAAGTCAGCATTTATGGCATCATCTAGCTATGTTTTTCCGCGATGAGCTATTATCTTGGTCTTGGAGAAGACCCCTTGGCATGCCTCTGGCCCCTGTTAGTTTGAACCCTGTTGACTTCAAAAAGAAGGTCACCACAAATGTCGACCATGTTATTGCTCGGATCAAGGGAATAGCCCCACAGTACATCTCTGAAGAGGTATGGTTTTGCCTGCAATTTCACAAAATTTTCCGTGGATGCCTCCTTTCAACTACATTAACTTTAGTGCTTCAGCAATATTCAAGTAAAGAAAACATTATGTGCTCTTAAAATCCAAGATCAAAAGCCAAATATAGTGAAGGAACTCTAAGTTTCATGCACTATTGTGTTTACGGATACTAAAAAATAGTTAGAGATAGACACGTACTTTCCTTCCCTGTTTCAATTTATTTATTTTTGGTTTGGTGAAACCAATCTGCTTGTTATGCCCTGATCTTGTATCTGTGTTTGCTTGTTTGAAACTAATTACATTAGGAGGAGAATGCTGTGGACCCGCCTCAGTCTGTGCAGAGGGGTGTGACCGAGTTAGTTGAAGCCGCACTGACTCCCAGAAACTTGTGCATGATGGATCCAACATGGCATCCCTGGTTTTAGTATGGTGCCTAGTTTTGGTAAATTATGAGCTAGCCAGTCAATCAGAAAGCCAAAAGCATGGGTTCCTTGTAATTGAGATGTAAATATTGGCAATGTAAGATGGTGTCTGATTGACATGGATTGTTCTTATTAGTGTCCCTTGTAAATTACTTGTGCTAATGGAAATTCTTCCCGAGTATACATAGCTCTTGCATTTTGCACAATGATTTAAGTTTATCCTCATGATTTACATTGTTCTATGCTTGCAGGCACCTTTTTGGCCATCTGATCCATGCAATGTTACATTTTATTGTGGGAAGAACCCTACGAATTCTGTTCATTCCTAGCTACATGAATTTCCTTTTTATTTTGTTACCGAGATACCTCTGTACAGATGTAACAATCCACTTCCTCTCTAAGGTGACCTGAGAAGGGAGAGGGAGAAATCAACGACTTCAAAATGGCATTCAATGGCAACAACAGCCACATTGATGAATGAAGACTCTACAAATACTCTGGAAAGATCAATGGAGGAGGATGGCCACCTCCAGAGAAGTACAAAGAAAGTAAAGGAAAACCATATAATCATCGAAGAAGAGATGGCTATAGATCTATCTACCACCAAAGCAGTTGTTTCTGTCTGGAAGCACCCAGGAAGCCCCCAAAATCAGAAACAACAATGCTGCTTTATTGGAGGACACTTCATCTATTTACTTTGATCCAGATCTGTGTGAGAGTGACTCGAACGAGGATAGAGGAACAAAGGCCAGATCTGTATGAGAGTGACTCGAATGAGGGTAGAGGAACAAAAACCCCGCACCAAGATGGAAGATACAATAGTCATTGACATCTCCGATGAGCAATAAGAATTTTGTGACTTTTCTGGACAAAAAGGTAGTTATATTTATTTAAATCAAGAGTCTACATTTCCCCAAACGTTAACAAAAAAAAAAAGCTAGGCTAGGTAACTCGGTAGAAAATTTGTGGTTTCACTTTGACAAATAACTGAGGGAAATATCTAGGCATCCAAATTCTGCAGAACAGAAAATCAACCCAACATTTCTATTATCTAATTGAAAAAACACAGGAAAAAGTGGGTCTGGCTCCTCTACAGTAACCAGGTAACAGCATAGCAAACGGTTAAGTGGAACAGCGTTGTTTCACTTGTTTTTACAATTTTTTATTTTCTTAATTTTCCCTTTCCAAGACGATGTCATTTCACTAAAGCTAAAAACTACATCTAAAACCCTTCTCCTACTTTTGGCTTCGTCAGACTCGGGTGCTCCTATCTCTCTCTCTCTTCTCTTACCTCCTGCGACAAAAAAGCTCCCGACTTCTTTCCGTCTCTCGCTGATCGCTGAGGAGTGCTCAGGTTTGTGCTGCTATTTTGGGTTATCGATTTTGCAAAAATGGACCTAATTTTAGATTTTTTGGATTGAATACAATATAAGATTTGGTTTGTGCTGTTTTTATTTTTTTTAAAATGCTATTGTACAGTTAAAAATGTTATTGTTCTATGTGAAAGTCTCTTATCTTTATGCAGTTGAATTTGTATACTTTTCTTGAACCGTTTTGTAATCACATCATTTTTAGCCATTTTGCCACTGTACATTTTTCACAATGCCAGTAATTCAGGAATACACGTAGAAATCTCATGATACAGAGGTTAGAGGGTTATGGTAATGCATTTCCTCAGTTGATAATTTTGTTTTTCTACGTTTAGGTTGAGGCCAAAAGTGTGAACCCTAAAATTGGACTTCAAATTGCAAGTGATATGGAATTTTTGACATACTGATGGCATCCCTATAAGTCAAGCATGCTTTCTCAAAATTGAAAGAGATGATCATATTTTGACTTGCAAGTGTTACCTATATTTTGACTCCTGGGATTTTTTAGTGTCAATAGTTTTATTTTGCATTTACCAATTCATGGTAAAATTTAATTATGGTTTCTGTCAATGGGATTTGTTAGGGATTTATTGCTTTATTTAGATGTTTCTGATTTGTATTCTTCTTACATGATGTTGCTTTCTTTAGTTGATAAAACCAAAAAATTTAACCCTAAACCTACATATCTTTCTAAATTATCACGTTTGCTTTTCCTTTTTGAGTGCACCCATTTTAGATTGGGGTTGGACCTTTCTCCTTTTAATTGACTATCAATTTTAACAAACATTTTGGTCTTAAACCTTTGTGGTAATTTCCAACGCCTATTTGGGGTCTTAAACAATTAGTCAATCCCTCATTTTTGTAAGGTTTTTTATGCAATTGCATGCAAACATGGATCATTCATGGCACACAATTGTTCTGAAGTTCATCTTTTTAGATTTGGTTAATTGTTGGCTTCTGTTTTGCTGCTGTGCTACAATGTTTGTTGCAGCCTCATCAAGGTTGCTACTATGTGTGCTGCTATGCTTCTGTTGTGCTATGTGTGCTGCTATGCTTATGTTCTAAAGTTCATCTTTGAATGCTTCTGTTGTGCTGAAGTTCATGTGATATGTTGGCTGGGTGGTATCAATTTATGGTTCAATTATCTGATGAACATAGAGAGTATTTGGTTTTAGTTAAGACTATTGATGAGATAGTCAATTGTAGTTATCAGAAGTTTGAAATGGAGGGAATATTATGTGGTCATGCACTTAAAGTCTTGGATATAATGAATATTAAACAAATTTTCGAACAATACATATGTAAGAGATGGAGACGAGATGCAAGAAAGAGTTGTAGGACAGCCCCCATTTTAATGTCAAATGAAGAGAATCCCAAGCTAACGGTGGCGTCATGTTACAGGTAGCTTTGTCCTAGAATGGTACAACTAGATGCTCGATGCTCTAGTCTTTAACCTGCATATCAATTGGTGTCACGTAGTATTGAAGAATTGTTCAAACAAGTAGATAGTATGTATGCATCAATTGGTGATGGTGGCAATGATTCAATCTATGAAAATGTTGACCCAATCCATGAAAATGTTGATCCAAGTGGAATAGAAAATGTTGACTTAAATCTTCTCCAAGTTAAAGGTTTAAAAAGAAAAGAAGATGGTTACAAGAGTTGAGGTCGACTAAAATCTTGGAATGAGAAAGCAACAAAGAGAAAAAAAGAAGCTTCCCAACCATCATATATGTCTACGGTATTGTATAAATCCAGTTGCATAAGAAACCTATACAAAAATGAGGGCTTGACTAATTGTTTAAGACCCCAAAAAGGTGCTAGAAATTACCACAAAGGTTTAAGACCAAAATGTTTGTTAACATTGATAGTCAATTAAAAGGAAAAATGTTCATCCCTAGTCTAAAATGGGTGCACTCAAAAAGGAAAAGCAAAGGTGATAATTAGAAAGAGATGCAGGTTTAGGGTTAAATTTTTTGGTTTTATCAACTAAAGAAAGTAACATCATGTAAGAAGAATCCAGATCATAAGAATATAAATAAAGCAATAAATCCCTAACAGATCCCATTGACAGAAACCATAATCAAATTCTACCATGAATTGGTGAATGCAAAATAAAATTGTTGACACTAAAAAATCCCTGGAGTCAAAATATAGGTAACACTTGCAAGTCAAAATATGATCCTCTCTTTTCAGTTTTGAGAAAGCATGCTTGACTTATAGGGATGCCATCAGTATGTCAGAAATTCCATATCACTTGCAATTTGAAGTCCAAATTTAGGGTTCACACTATTGGCCTCAACCTAAACGTAGAAAAAAAAAATTATCAATTGAGGAATGCATTACCATAGCCCTCTAACCTCTGTATCATGGGATTTCTACGTGTATTCCTGAATTACTGGCATTGTGAAAAGTGCACAGTGGCAGAATGGCTCAAAATGATGTGATTACAAAACGGTTCAAAAAAGTATACAAATTCAACTACACAAAGATCAGGGACTCTCACATAGAACAATAACATTTTTAACTATACAATAACATTTAAAAAAAAATTAAAACAGCACAAACCAAATCTCATATTGCATTTAGTCCACAAAATCTAAAATTAGGTCCATTTTCGCAAAATTAATAACCCAAAATAGCAGCACAAACCTGGGTACTCCTTAGCGATCAGCGAGAGAGGGAAAGAAGACAGGAGCTTTTTTGTCGTAGGATGTAGGAGAAGAAACAGAGAGAGAGAGAGAGAAAGAGATAGGAGCACTTGAGTCGACGAAGTCGAAGGTAGGAGAAGGGTTTCAGATGTGGTTATTTAGCTTTAGTGAAACGACGTCATTTTGGTAAGAAAAAAAAAATTGTAAAAACAAGTGAAACAACGTCGTTCCACTTAATTGTTTGCTATGCTGTTACCTGGTTACCGTAGAAGAGCCAGATCCAAAAAAACTTTCTAGGTGGAAGGGAGAGGGCTAATTAGATAGATGGAATAGAAGTTTCCAATGGGGTGATGTAGAAGAAAAGAAGAAAGTCCATTTGCTAAGTTGGGATAAAATTTATACACCAAAGGATAGAGAGAGGTTAGGGCCTACAGAAAAATAGGGAAAAGAAGAAGTTCACTGCCTCCCCTACATGAAATGCATTTTGCTGAAACTAAAAGAAATGCTAGACTCAGGAATTAGGTGGGTTATAGGAAATGGGTTAAAGGTAAATTTCTAGAAGGATTGGTGGATTTAATCAAAAAAAAAGTGTTTTCCCAATCCATTTCTCATCATGTTACAATTTTCCCAACTCTCACAGGATTTTTTTGCTGTTGTATCTACCAAAGAAAATGTTAACAACACACCTAAGACAATGCAGAAATGAAAACGCAGCAGCACAAACCCTCCTAAATTCTGTAAGAAATGATAACCGACCAGCAAACATTCTGTTGCTTCATCAATCAAAAAATTGTTAACAACCCATGATTCCATACTCAAGACTGAATCCCAAAAAAAGAAAGAAAATAACAACCGACAACAAAGAAAGTGTGGAGTCACAAGAAAGACAACCACTGAATAGAGAAATCAAAGCCCCAAACACTCAACCACCACAAATCCATTGACAAGTTTCAATCTTCTTCCAAGTCCTCCGGGAAACGCAGGTGCTTCCCTTCAGGTGTTGGCAAGCCCTTCAAGCGCAATATACCCATTGAAACAGTCGATTCTGATTCACCATCACCACATTCTTCTTCTCCTTCAAGCTCATCATCGCTATTGTACACAAACCGTGTGAGCTTACCAGTAAATTTTGTCACTGTTGTCTCACAGTTCACATTGATCTTGCAAATCCCTTCACAAAGCTCATCAACCAACCCTCCATCGTCTGCTTCAACTTCTTCTCCATCTTCATAGTACGTTGACTTCTTCAGGTCCTTCTTTATCTCTAGTACTTGCATTGACTTGAATAGACCAAATGGATGCATCATCATTATCTGTGAACAACTTCTCTCGACCTTCACTATCTCCTTCTTGGTACGTTAGAACAGAGGAACACCCAGAAGAATCAGACGCCTCTGATTTCTCAGAAAAATCCAACAGTAGAGACCTTGTTATCAAACTCTTCTCAAATTCAAGGTCCTCTTGCTTCTTTCCATCAAGCATTTCATTAATCATCTGACAAACAAAAAATAACAAAAAAAATTGAATACATTATATGGCAAACCAGATCAATCAATTAAAAACTTAAATGTGAATTGGAAAAGTTAAAAAGAATAAGTCTGACTTGCTACACATTGATTCATTTCCTATTAATGTTCCTCATGACACATATGTTAGTAATATACCTTTGTCAGATCCTTCATCTTTTGAGCCAACTATTACTCGTCCTCCTATTATGTATACATATGTTCGCAGAACTCCAATTATCTCCTCTTCGGATGTAGTGCCTCTTCTTTCTCCTCCAGTCGCCCAATTAGGTTCAGACACTGTGGATCATACTCCACGCTATCCTCAGCGCTCTCGCAAATGTCCAGACAAGTTTGGTTGGAGTAATACTTGTTATTCTTCTGACTTTTGTTCTTTTCTTACTTTTATTTATTCTCTATCTGAACCCACCTCCTACAAGGAGGCTTTACTTGATTCACTTTGAAAACAAGCTATGGATGAGGAGTTGTCTGTCATACATAAGACCAGAGCTTGGGAGCTAGTGCCTTTACCGCCTGGTAAACGCACCATTTGTTGTAAGTGGGTTTATAAGATAAAAACCAAGTCGGATGGTTCTGTGGAACGATATAAAGTTCGATTAGTAGCTAAAGGATTTGCTCAGGAATATGGTTTAGACTATGATGAGACTTTTGCACCTGTTGCCAAGATGATTATTGTTCGCACTGTGATTGTAGTTGCTGTCATTCGACAATAGAGTTTGTCTCAAATGGATGTGAAAAATGTATTTTTACATGGAGATTTAACTGAAGAGATTTTTATGACATTTTCCCCTGGATTATCTTATAGTTCTAGTCAAGTATGTTAACTTCATCGTGCCTTATATGGTCATAAACAGGCTCACAGAGCATGGTTTGCCAAATTTTTTTCGGTTATCTGTGACTTGGGTTTTCGTGCCAATGATCATGATTTTGCTTTCTTTTTACGATTTATTTCTTCAGGTTCTATTATTCTCTTACTATATGTTGATGATATGATTATTACGGGTGATGACATTGCTGGCATATGCTTATTGAAAATCCAGTTGCAGGACCATTTTGAAATGAAATATTTGGGGCAGTTTAGATATTTCTTGGGTATTGAGATTGCTTCCTCTCCTAAATGATATCTTCTTTCTCAGTCCAAGTATGCTTCAGATGTTATTCAACGAGCTCGTTTATCAGATAATCGGACAGTTGAAACACTTTTAGAACTCAATGTTCGTTATTCTTCGTCTGATGGTACTTCCTTGTCTGATCCAACTCTATATCGCACTATTGTTGGGAGTTTAGTAAATCTTACAATCACTCGTCCGGATATCTCTTATGTTGTTCACATTGTGAGTCAATTTGTTGTTTTACCCACCACCGTTTACTGGGCTGTTGTTCTTCGCATTCTTCGGTATCTCTGTGGTACTCTACATCAGAGTTTACTATTTCCTCACTTTTCATCTATGAAACTCAGGGCTTACTCTGATGCTCACTGGGCTGATGACTTTATGGATCACAAGTCCACTACTGATTTCTGCTTATTTCTCGGGGATTCTCTTATTTCCTGGAAAAGTAAGAAATAAACTATTGTTGCTCGTTCTTCTGCTGAAGCTGAGTATCGTGCTATTGCAGCTACTACAGCTGAGATAGTTTGGTTATGATGGCTCCTTGCTGATCTTGATATTTCGGTATCTTCTCCTACTCTTATGTTCTACGACAACACTAGTGCTATTCAGATTGCTTATAACTCGATTTTCTATGAGCACACAAAGCATATTGAGATTGATTGTTACTTTGTGCGCCATCATCTGCAGCAGGGCACCATCACTCTCCCCTTTCTTCCTTCCATAATGCAGAAAACGAATTTTTTTACGAAGTCTCACACCATAGCACGTTTCCAGTTTCTTTTTGGCAAACTCTTGATATTTTCTACTACATCATGAGTTTGAGATGGAGTGTTAGAATATTAATACTAAGAGTAGTTTAGACATTTTCTTTATGTTGTGTTGCCCTACTATATAAGACTCACTTTGTTTATAGGACTTATTTTGTTTATTTCTAGGTATATGCTGTGTATTACAGATTGGGTTTTCTATGAATAATACATTCTCTTTTTCTCTTCTTCATTCGCATTGATCAATTCTATCAAAGCACACCCCCTATATCTTAGCCTTGGCATGGGGTGTCATTGGGCAAGGCATCCACATGCCTTGGCCATGCCAGCAGGGGCTAACAACTAACCTATATAGATAAGAGAGGGCCATGATTGTGATGCACTCAAAGTTCTGCCTTCCTCATAACCTCATATTTGGTCATGATGATTCAGGGAGTGTGATCAAATGAAAACCAAAACAACACATTGGATTTATACTTGTTGACTATCCATGACAATACCAGGTAAAATTTCTTCAATGGCTTTGTTGATGCTTAAAAAATGTAAATCAATTGGAGGAAAGAAAAAATGTTCTCTACCATTATATTACCAGAATATTAAAGCACTTGAATAATTGTTTACACCAATATAATAGAAAACCCTAAACAGACTGAAATTAAAAGAAACATCAAACAAATACGAACAATTACTCAAATACTTTTAAGTGTGGGATAAAACGAACAAAGTGGCGCAAATATCATTTCTTGGGGATAATGTTTGGGACAAAGGCTTCAATCTTCAATTTTACTTAAATCAACCAGAGATTTTCGGAATAGGTTGTTTGTAATTTTTTGACAACGAACAAAAATTCAACTAGCTCTATCAGTGTCAATTTGATGGTCCTGACCTGACTTGTAATTCTCAACTATATGTACTGCATCATAATATACATTACCCTATGTTCCTCCCATTTTAACAGAAAGGGTACCCTAAAAAAGATACCAGGAAGAGAGACAGTTAGTAGTCAAATTCCTTGCATTATTGATAAGAAAAATGGGACATAAACTATATCTCATGATATGGTCAAAGGCTCACTGACTTATATTCTCAAGCGAATTACTTAGAATTCAGATAGACAATGTTTATAAGATCATTAACTTGAAATAGAATTTGTCAAATAATCGTCACAAAGAAACCCCATGGCCTTCTGCCGCCCCCTCTTCCTAGCCAAGGAGTCTAGGACTTGGTGGATCTCGAGCACTTGGTAACCCATACATGTCCATGGTTCATAACGATATTGGCTCATGTTTATCCTAACTAAAGCATTCTCCTTTTTCATGTCGAAAGAACACATTCCCTTAGACCCAAATTCTAAATTCTTCCTTGGCCACACTTCACCACAACCCCACCAAAAAAAAATATATTTATATACACTTGCTATTCAAAGCAATAGATCTCAATATGTGGCGAAACTACAGTCAGTGAGCTGCAGCAAACTTGGTCTAACAACATTCAACAGGATCGATCAAATGTCTTGTGGTCCTCCAAAAGATTCAGTCAACTTAGAGCATTTAAGAAGACAAAGAGGGATAAGTAATTTGAACTTAAGAGTGGCTATTGGTGTGGTCCAACCTCAGATTCGGATTTTGAATCATGTAAAACCCTAAATACATTAACTTTGGGGTCCATGCTAGAACTCTAGAACTGAAGAAACGAACATATAAAGTACATGAAAGCAACCACTTCCATCAGAGACTATACAGCATATCATACGTAGGAATGTCTATTCTGGGTAAGTTTGCTTCCTTCACGCCCACATTTGGGTTTTGTTTCAAACCCATAAATTTAAAAGATACAGAAGCAAAGAAGTAAATTTTGTAGCTAGGGTTTTCTCTGTATGGTTTGGCAGTCTCTTTCTAGGATTTAATGAGAGAGAAAGCAAAAAGAAAATGAGACTGGTAGCATACTAATGGAAGAGAGAGAGAGAGAGAGAGAGAGAGAGAGATCTGGGGTTGATGATCTTGATGTATCTTTAGAGATATGGGAGAGAACATAACGTCAAGGGGATGATTACCCGTAAGAAAAGGGAGTGTGCCAGTGGGGGTGGGGGTGCACTCTAGGGCACTACATCTGAGGTAGGCAGCTCAGGATTTTGAATAAGAGGACAGATTTTGAGCTTTACTGGCAAATCACAGTCCAACTTCATCAACATATTTTTCTTCATGCATGTATTTATAGATCATATGAATTAGAGCCCTCTTCTCCCATAAGCATTATCGAAGAAAACATATAAATTCAACGAAGGAGGCCTTAAAAAATTCGCTAAGCCCGGCTTCCCTCCTCTTGTTAAGGGAAAATTAATCACAACATGTTGAGTTATTTCAATAAATACATACATATAATCTTTTGTTCAAACTTTCCTCCCAAATATTTTTGAAAAAACCTTTATCCCACTTCGGTACAAAAAAAATTATTGAACATAGGGGTTTTTCATATGTATTTTGATTGGCATAACAATAACAATATTTGTACTGTTATCTTTAAATCGTAATAATTTATTGAATCATAAGTTATAAAACAAATATCCAAATAAGACTTGTGAAAAAAAAATATACAAATGATCACTAAGTTAATATTAATGTTAAGTGGGGAAAAATTATGAAGTAAACGAAACTATTGGATATGTAATGAATACAATGGAAATTAAAAAATACTATAAAATTATCAACAATTTTTTTTCTAATTTTTAAATAAATTATGATATATTTTAGAGTTAAAAACAAAATTTATTTTCATCTTTAGAAAAGTAAGATTTATTGGAACTATTAAAATTGTTTAAAGTAAGACTTAATTTGTTATTTTTTCTTCCACTTGTTTGATCTAATTTATTAATTTAATTTGTTGATTGAATCGATCGTTAACATTAAACTGATAGTAAACTTGTATATCGGTCATGACTTATTCTCAACTAATAATAATAATTAATCAAGCAAATTACTTAAATTAGCAAAATATATATCCAAACAGAAGCTACATATGTAGTATGATATAAACTGTTAAGAATGAAGCTTGAGGTCCCAAGGGAGATGAGGAATGTCATTGGGAAGAATTTATTTTACTGAATGGAGCGTGGTGTCCACGGAGACACGGCGGTGGCCACTAGCCTCCGCCAGCTGAGAGGGGTAGAAGAGTTCATGGTTCCAAGGAATGACAAGGGCCGGAGACAAAAGGCTGGGATGGAGTAGTAGTAATAGTAGTAGTAAGCGACTGAAAGGACCTTTACAATTAGACTTAATAATTACAATTATTAATTTCTATGTGGATCCCAACATTTAATGAGATTCATTATCTATTCAATAGTTAAGATTATTAAATTTAATTTTTAAGTCTTTATAGTATAACTCAAATTTAACATAATTTACTGATATAATTTTACTATAACCTGTGTGCAGGCAAAGCATTAAAAGGTGGACACCCACCACCGACCTGATAAGAATATTGAAGGACCTTTACTACAACAATGGAGTTAGGTCTCCAAGTGCTGAGCAGATTCAGAGGATTTCGGCTAGGCTGAGACAGTACGGCTAGATCGAAGGCAAGAACGTTTTTTATTGGTTTCAGAACCATAAAGCTCGTGAGAGGCAGAAAAAAAGGTTCACTACTGATATTGCCATGCAAAGAGGTGTTCTCAATAGTAGTTGGAGATCTGAAGATACCATTTACAACAAGTTCCCTAACATCAATCTTGGTGAACTCTCAAAATTCCCAAATCCCTCTTCATCATTCTTTTCCATTTCTTTGCTGTTAATCTTTGTTTTTTCTTTTTTTAAGCTTTGTTGGGTTGTCATATGGGTGCAAATGTGTGTTTTCATGATGTTTTTGAGGGTTTTTTTTTATATGAGTATCGTTTATTTGCAGGTATTCCATCTCCCTCTTCTTCTTCATCTGGTATGCTTGCTGTTGGGCAGGTGGGAAGCTATGTTTATGGATCTGTGGCCATGGAAAAGAGTTTTAGGGTAAGAAAAACAAATAAAATTGATTAATTCTTGATCCTGTCTTAAAGTGGTATGATGAAGTAAGTCGGCACAAGTCATCTTCTTTGTAGTTCTTACAATCTTTGCAATGGTAGGAATCAAATAACTAGCACAAAATTTACACTAATCTGTGTGACAATGCCTCATGACATGCTAAATATAACAAAATGAATGGGAATGTTTTACAAGACTAGTTCAATCTTTCAACAATAAAAAAGGAGAGACAAGCCAGGGAATTCTTGCTTAGAATCAACTATTCAAAAGGCTTTTTCCCAAATATGAAATTCAAGCTAATAACATTATTATTTCAGCTTCTTTTGGTATTAGTGTTTTGTTTAGAACCAGCTTTGAACAAAATTGTAAGAACTGCTCTCTCTCTCTCTCTCTCTCTCTCTCACACACACACACACACACACACATTCTCATTTTCCTGTCTCTAAATTCTTTGGCGTGTTTCTTTCCCTCAGGACTGTTCAATATCAGCAGGTGGCCATAGTTTTGGACTGGTGGGGGTTGATCCATATCCTACAGCCTACCCTTTTCTTGAAAAGAGAAAATCAGATGATGGAACCCTAGAAGAGAAGGAACAAGAAGAACAAAACCCGGAGATAGAGACCCTTCCTGTCTTCCCCATGCATGGCGACAACATCTCTGGTTTCTGCAACATGAAGCCGGAATCTGAGAACTACTACACCGGCTGGTATCGATCACATGGCGCCATGGCCGGTTCTCGTGCTTCCCTTGAGCTCAGCCTCAACTCCTATACCGGCAGGTCACCGGATTCTCCATAGCCATTCCTATGTCCTCATGGAAATCCTCTCTTAAAGCACTAGTTTAATTTTCCATAGGGGTTCCAATTAATGGCTAGTCAGTATTCACTGCTGCTTGGTACGTATCATGAACAAACTTTCGATGTTGATTTATATCGTATTCTGCTTATAGGGTTAGACACCGGTATCCAAAATTCCTCTGCTTATGTACTGTTTACTTATCTGATTACTGATACATTTAATTTTTATTATTTTAAAGTGATATGATGAACTATAAATTTACGTGTCTTGAATTCAAAATTTGATAATTTTTTTGAGGATAGACTATGAGGGATTTATCCCTCATAAATTTTCTAATCTTGGCGTGAATGCCTTGTTTTTTGTTCAAATCAAAGAGCAGATTATTTGAAATCGTGCGTAAATTCGCCCGAATACAATATCTAAAAAAAAAAGTAAGTTTACTAATTTAGTGTTATGCTTGCTTATATATTATTTACTTATCTGAGTAGTATTCTAAGGTATCCTGCACAAAATGCAAGAAATGAAAAAGGGTAACCAGGGAATATCCTGTTCACACACACACAAAATGCTAAAAAGAAAAAAAATTAAAATAAACAAAAAAAATTGGGTTGTGATGTGTAAGTTCAAAGTGCAGGGATGGGTTTTCCCCCAAGGAAAATGCTAAAGTTCTGGTCTCTGTGAACTCTTAGTGTATCGAGGCAACAAATTTTCAAGAGTGACTTGTCATATTTCGTGTCATACATCCCTTTTATGTATGCTTGGCCTTCTTGTTCAAACATTCAATCATTTACAAGACGAACATGTAAGTGTTTTTTTTAATTATTTTCTGAAAACATGTAAAAACATCTGCAGCTATAGCGGAGGAAGATAAGTACTTCAAAATCTCCGTTCATCTCCTCGGACCATACAGTGGCTGAAGTTTATACATTGAGTCAGTATTTGTGTATTTAGGTGGGTTTAAGAGCAAGAATTTGTCAATAGTCCACTCATTTTTTTCACCTTATAAATATGAGTAATATTATTAGGCACTCATTTATTGACTTAATTTGCTAACTTAATTAACTACCGTAATTGGATTGATTATGGATCCCATCAAACATTAAAATTTAATGTTAATCCAACAGTTATAATAAAATCACATTACTAGATTAACAAATTATGTCAAATTTTTAAGTCTCAATATCATTTTCATGAAATATTACATGGGTATATATTTTGTATAAAAAAAAAAAACAAGTAGATATAGGTTTTTATAAAAAAAAAAAAAAATGGTTTGCCTGCTACACCTAGTCCCATCACCATTGAAACTTTAATCAAACGATGCAAATTTGACGGATGAAGTGTAAGATCTAGTACAAAATTTAAAGACATGATATTAAATGTATTTTTAAAATTATGATAGAATCTTTGAATTGTTGTTGAATAATTGATTGTAAATTTTGAGTTTCTTGCGTATTGATTTTCATCTTAAACTTAGTTTTGGATGCGTTTAAGCTTGAGAAGTGCAGATTGGTAAATTTTGAAAAAAAAAAAATTGGGTCAAAATAAAATTACCAATGAATCTGAAAGGTCGAGAAACCTCAAGAAATATGATATGAGGTGTATTAGAAGTTTAAAAGTATTTGAAAGTTAAAATATATTTTGGAGAAAATTATAGTAGGACAAAATTTGATACTACCTTAGTATTTTGACTATAATTTTTTATCCCGATGTATGATGGACCTTATTCTTGTATTGAAAAATAGATTTCAAGAGTTACAAAAATATATTTCACAAATATTCTTGAATTAACTTTTAACTAGGTCAAAATGAGCTTGAAAAATAGGGACAAGTTGTAGAATCTTAGAGTCCATTTAAATGGAAAAATCTCCATTTGAACGCATAAGTCTGAAAAACAAGAGATATTGGGAGTAACGATCAATTTTGTGTTGTCTGAATAGTTTTTGACAATATAAATACCCAACGTATTTCAGGATTTCTTTAGCTATTTTTCAACCTTAAGAATATAAAGAAAGTTGGAAAAAAGGAAAAGAAGGAAGACGGGCTAGATCTTGGAGGATGAATTCATGATAATTGTATCAACACACATTACGATCAATTATTTATGAATTATGGTAGGACTTCTTTCTCAAATCTATTTATTGAAAATTAGGGTTATGTATATGCATCTTTTGATTTTGATTCATAATGATATGGTAGATAAACAACATTTTGGGTTTCTATTCAATCATTTTTTTTAATAAATACATGATATACCATCAAAATTATATGTTCTTGATGAAAAAATCTCATATCTTGATTATGGCCAACTTGGAATGTTTTAATTTGATTACTCTTCTATTTCGAGAATTGTGGGATTACGAATTGTGAGATATGTAAATTTTATTAAAAGTTCATATTTTATCTTTTGTATGGATAGGTGTGATGAACGTGAGTTATACTCGAATGTATATCACATAATGTTTAGATGAGTTTCTTACCTCTAGGTGTTTGAAAAATCTCTATCACTCGTAGTGGAGTTGTTTGGTTCTTTGTAAGGTTCTAATATTTGCACTATTTGCTCACGGTGATCAAGATTGGGAGTTAATATACTAAAAAGATTTCGACAATGCAAATGCAATTGTATACACACGTCCTAAAGTATTGTGACCTTGCGGGTAATAGATTTGACGATTTGGGTGTGAGTGTACGTGGGTAAGATATAATCGATGTGTGAATTCCAACTAATCAGCATACATACGTGAGATACGTTTATTATAATCTTTTGTTTACTTGTGATATTTTACTAATAGTTGATGTTTTTTGAAATAATTTTATAATGCTATGGAATGTATTGTACACATAAGATCGTTAAATGTTACTGGTTTTACTTCAAAGCTATCTATGTTATTTTGTTGAAATCAAGACCTACCTATTTTTATTAATTTATAACCACTGTCTAGATTTGGAAGAATTTTTCTACTGGGTTTGTTTATTCATCCCTTCTTTGCATTTTTTAGATGTTGGTATAGAAAAGAATACCACTATAAGTGAGCATATGGAAGTGGAGTTTGAGACGGATTAAGATGTAAATCCAGATTTCGAGGCTTGGAATTGTGCTTATCTAATTTAGTTCATTTGGTTTATGAAGGATGAATGCTATTAACTTTATATTAATTAGAAGAGAGATTTGGTTTATTTAAAGGTAACATTGATGATTGAATTATATTTTTGTGGAATTTTTGTTTAGTTAGATGATTAATAGTGATTGATTTTATTTTAATTTATGATATTTAGTTATGATCTCATATGTGATAATTAATAGTTTAGCTCATATCTATTGTGGAAATTATGGCGTGACATGAAGATTATCCTCTGTCTTCTAAAGTGAACTAATGCGTAAAATTTTTTAGCTCAAATTTATATAATAAAGTAGCTCACAATTTAAATCTCAAAAGATAAACAAAATGATTTTTATTTTTCACGGTTGAGATCGCTTTAAATTTTATTTTAAAGTTAATCTAACAGTTAATATTAGCATTCTAAATTTAATAAGAAAAATAGGCTAATAAGGATGTGTTTGGAGTGATTTTTTAAAAGTACATTTAAAAATTATTTCTCATAAATACTTTAAAAAAATAGTGTGTGAAACCATCACACCACTACCTCTACCACCACCGTCGCCGCCACTGCCATCGCCATCACTGCCACCACCACCGTCACTGTTGCACCACCGCCACCGTCGCCACTGCACCACCGCCCCCACCACCACCACCGCTGCTGTCGACGCCACCACCACCCCCACCACGACCATCACCGTCTCCTACCACCACTGTTGTCACCCACCACCTCTCACCCCCACGACAAATTGATGTTTAAATTCTTTTATCTATTTTCTATGTTTGTGATTTGATTTTGAATATGAATATAAATATATTTATTGTATATCATTTTTTATTATTCTGTATCTTTAAGCACATGTAATAACTAATACTATTATAAGAGATGGGCACGACAAAATTCAAACCTATTGTGATTTGTGTGTGCAATGGATAATTAAAAAAAACATAATTAATTAAAAGAAAGGACACAAAATTTTACATGGTTCGACAATATGTCTACGTCCATGAGAGAACAACTACCTTATTTTTATTTCACATACAAAAATAGGGTTACAATTTAATTTATATAGGTTATGATCCAAGACAAATCTCTAATGCATGTTCTTCGTACCGTGGGGGGTATAGACCCCGCGCTCTCCAACCAATCTTTGGCGGGACAATAATTTGGATTGCTAAATTCGACAATTGACCTATCATTCTCGAATTTAATGACCTCTCCATATATTGTATATGAACGATCTATTCTAACAAAACCCGTAACTTTAAAATCAATAACCATTTGACCAAAACTAATGTGTAATTGAATGGACTGAGTTTGATTCGCGAGTCAGCTACACAGATAGAGAGAAACTAGTAGACAGGGATGGCAGTGGACTGCAGCGGGGGCAGGGGGTGTAGTCTCCATTCCCATACCCGCTTAAAAAAATTTCGTCCATCCCCGGTCTACCCTCATTAACGAGTATATTTTTTATCCCCATCTTCGTCTGCGGATAAATTTATAATCTCCGCCCCGTCCCTCGCCTTCATCCCCCGCCCCATCCTCTATATTCGCACTAGCCCAAGCCTAAGCCAACATAATCTAAAATTTTAAGTAAATCTAACATTTTAAATAATTCAACATAATTATAGAATATCATAATATAATTAAAGACTTGTCATTTACGACATAATCTAACATATATAATATAATTAAAATCTTGTCTCCCATATAAATCCAACTTAATATAATGCAACACAATATAATCCAACATAAAAAAATACAAAAACACAAAGATCTACACATTTAAAAGCTAAAAACATGAAAAAAAAAATTTCAAAAAAACAAAACAATTTTTAAAAGAAAAAATCATTCATAGATTTGTATTCACAATAACATGTATATATATAAAATAATAATAATAATAATAATAACGGGTAAAAGGGAGGAGGCGGGGCGGAAGTAAGTGTTAGTCCATCTCCATCTTCATTCTCGCATGAGTTTATACGGGTATTTCTATATATATCCACCGTTCAATACGTATGATCTATTTTTAGTCCAAACAAAACGAATTTAAACGAATAACTATTTTTTTTCGATTCATTAATACACATACCAGTAGGACTAAAACATGAACGCGTTCACTGATGTCTCGTAGGTGTGTGGACAAGTGATTTTTTTTTTTTTCTGACAGATTTTTAGGTGGGACGCAGTGATGTGTTTTGTATTCTACAGTGCGCAAGTTAGGATCGAGTCTTGTGGGTATCTTAATAGTACATGACGAAAAAGATTTTCCAATGATACCGAATTTTATTGAAAATTGTAAAAGGAGGAGTACGTACCTTCTTAGACTCTTAGTCTTAACTGAAAAACAAAATGATGAAAGGTGAGATTAGACGAGAGTATAAGTGGCCGTTATGTATATGTGTCGTGAGAGAGAGAGAGAGAGAGAGAGTCTATGCAAATAATTTTTTTTTTCGTTTTTTGAATTCTTAGTCTTTCACAATTAGAGGGTATTAGAATGATTGAAAATGACATATTTGGAAAACTCTCACTATTCTTTGAGAAATGCTAAATGCTAAAAGGCTCATTTTTTTGTTTCCCAAAGCATTGCTAATGTTAACTATCATTTTGATATTTATTGACAAGGACATTAGAAAAATAAAAATTATAAGGTTTTTCTAACCCTTCTATTCTTTTTTTTGTAACTCCAAAGTAACATTTATTTTCAAAAGCTACATGCCTTAATTTTTCCTTTTTTTTTCATAATCCATAGTACGTGATTCATTTGATGAAACTAGCCACTAGCACAAGTCCATCTAGAGAAATCATAAAAAAAAAAAAAAGAAGAAGCTATGTAACAGAATTAGAAGGAAGTTAATGTATTTTTGTGGTTGTTTTTCTGGCAATTGTTAGTCCTGCTGCATCGAACAGCTATGTTTTCTAATGATACCTCAAAATAAATCTCATATGTCAGCTCAGGAGGTCAGCTCAGTCCAGGAGGTCAGACTAGACGAACAGAACTCGAAAGAGTAGAGTTGGATGTCCCTTCGAGATAAGTAAGGGCAATAACAACTAAGACAATATCTAGAAGATTACGAGAGATTCCTAAAAGCGTTAGGAAGCTATAATCAAGGCACCTAATCTCAACCAACCAAGATCTTCTCCTAGAATTAGGGAGAATCCACGAATTAAGTGCAAGAATCTCAGTTTGGATCCCACTTAGTAGAGAATAGCCCTATAAATGCACTGTAACACCTCCTAATAGGAGAAAGGAACACTAGAGACAAAAACTAGTCATTGTACTCTTGCAATCATCATTATTGAAAGACAAGGAGGAAGAATCTCCATTAAAGAATGGATTAACTGAGCTCCTGAGCTGGTGAACCACTATATTCCTATTATGTTAATTCCCCAACAATTCTCAGTATCATTCACTCGAGTCTAGTAGCTCAGATCCCAACAATTCCAATATTGTTTTCTTTCATTTACTCGTCATCACAAATTCTCATCATGCTGAAATACACCATCAGTTTGGCGCTGTCTGTGGGAACGACTGTTCCTGTTACAAATAAAGCTGATTTTTCAGTGACTGATGGTATCAACGCGAAACATAAGCCGAAGTCAGACCAATCCTCTACGAATGCAAGATCAACAGGAAGCCGCAAATAACAGGCAACCCAAAAACGCTCAAGAAGCAGATCCCCTCATGGGGGGCCTTCCCATGAATGATGAGATGGAGGCCCTTCGTCTTATCAATGAACGTCTGATAAAACCAAACGAAGAGCTCTTAAAGCTTCTACAACTCCCACCGGAGGCACGACTGGCCCAAGGAGGCCAGAATAACACACCACCAAGAGAGCAACTACACCTCGACCCCCTCAAAGAAGTTAATGAGGTGGGAGAGAATAGTCAGACCTTCGGGCAAGAACCTCGACTACCCTCTAAGAATGGACACAACGAGGAAGTGTAAAGTCAGTATAAGGAAGGGGAGGGGAGCGACTTTTTCCCTTATCAATAGGAGAGAAGAGAACACCACTGGGAGCAACGTTTTAAAGACATCCAGCAAGAGCTCAGCCAAATGAAGGAGGCAATGAAGAGCAAGGCCCCAGTCACAATAGATGCCTTGGTGCAGCAAACTGAATCCCCATTCACTGCTGGGGTGCTGCACTTCCCTCTCCCACCTAAATTCAAAATGTCGTAGGTGGATGTTTTCGATGGGACAAAAGATCCTGTGGACCACCTCAACACCTAAAAAAATCAAATAGAGTTGCATGGATATCAAGATCCAGTGAGATGCAAAGCCTTTGCTATCATCCTGAAGGGCTCAACCTTAGCATGGTTCAACAGACTCCCCAGCCTCGATTTCCTCTTTTAAAGAGCTGTCAATCTTGTTTGTGTCCCACTTCATTGGAGCTTAGACCTATAGGAAATTGAGCTACCATTTGTTAAATGTGAAACAGGGACCTGATGAGAACCTACGGTCTTATGTCCAACGGTTCAACTCAGAATCCTTGAAGGTGGATGTCCTGGACGAAAAATTTGCTATTACAGCCTTCATAGCAAGTCCGGGGGTTTAGTCAAAAGACCTGATGTTTTCTATCTCAAAGAACCCCCAGGCTAGTATGACGGAGGTGCTCGCCAAAGCAGAAAATTACATAAATGGTGAGGAAGCGCTCCTCCCCAAGGTCGGGAGCTCTTCATCAAGAAAGGAGAAAGAGAAGGAAGAAAATAAGAGAGAACAAAGTCCCAGAAAGGAAAGGGAACGAGGTAGGTCTCTAAGAAGAGACAGAGAGTGTTCCCCGAAGAGAAGGAAAAATGTCAGGGATCGCCTCGACCCTCCACAACCAAATGTACAACCGAGGTATGCACCCCGGCAGCTCACCCCCCTGACTGCTACAGTGTCTCAGATACTATATGAGGTGAAAAATAAGAAGTTCTTAAGGTGGCCACCCCAGATGAAAGCAAACTCGGCAAAAAGGGATCCTACGAAGTATTGTGACTTCCACAGAGACTATGGTCATCACACCGACGACTGTATCCAATTGAAGAGGAAAATAGAATTTCTAATCCGGCGAGGGCAGCTGCGACGCTATATGACCAATGATAATCAAAACCGAGCTCTCCCGCCCCCGCCCCCTCAGCGTCAAGCACCAGAGCCACACCAGCAATCTATGGGGGAGATCAAAGTGATATCTGGAGGATTTGTCGGAGGAGGAGGATCCAACTCTACCAGAAAGGCCCACTTGCAAAAAATCAGAGCCATAGAAGCTCCCAAAGTATATAATGTGTCTAAATCTCCACGTTTAGACACGGTTATCACTTTCTCAGATTCAGGTCTGGAGGGCTGTCAACATCCTACGACGACCCATTGGCGGTAAGAGCTGTGGTGGCCAACAGGACTATCCATCGTGTTTTGATTGACAATGGCAGCTCGGCAAACATCATTTTTGCTTCTGCTTTCGACAAAATGGATATAGGAAGGAAAAAGCTTGAACCAGTAAGTGTCCACCTATTGGGATTCTCAGGAAAAAGGGTGCTACCCCTGGGGTCCATTTAACTCATCTTGACCTTAGGTGACCCACCCTGTCAGACTACTACAACTGTGAAATTCCTAGTAGTTGACACACCTTTAGCATACAATATGCTCCTTGGAAAACTCTCGCTCAATTCTATAAGGGTTATTCCCTCTATTTATCACCTTGTAGTGAAATTTTCAACAGAAAAAGGAGTTGGAGTGGTCTGAGGAGACCAACACGTAGCACGGGAATGCTACATGGCATCCATGAGAAATAAGGAGGTTGAAAGCATCCAATTAGATGAGCTTGACATGAGAGATGAATTCGAGACCAGGCCAACACCATCAGAAGAGCTGGAACCTGTTCAAATCGATGAGGAGCCAGAGTATCTTTTTTACGTTGGATCCAAGCTGAGCAAGGAGATCAAGGATCTCCTCATCTAATTCCTAAAAAGGAACAAGAAAGTTTTTGCATGGAAGCAGGAGGACATGAAAGGGATTGATCCCTCTGTCATCACTCACAAGCTTAGCGTGAATCCAGCCTGTAAGCCCATTAAGCATAAGAGGAGGAGCTTCGCCCCAGAGCGTCAGAAAGCCATCAACGACGAGCTCAGAAAGCTCCTTCACGCAAAAGCCATTCGAGAAGTGGATTACCCAGTCTAGCTAGCCAATGTAGTCCTAGTCAAGAAGACAAACGGCAAAAGGCGTCTTTGCATTGACTTTACAGACTTCAACAGTGCTTGCCTGAAAGATAGTTTTTCTTTACCCCGGATAGATTTGATTGTTGATGCCACTGCGGGACATGAGCTCCTCAGCTTCATGGATGTCTTCTCGGGGTACAATCAGATCGAGATGGATCCCAGTGACCAAGAGAAAACCTCGTTCATAATCGAGCAAGGGATGTACTGCTATCAAGTGATGCCTTTCGGATTAAAAAAATACATGAGCCACTTACCAGCGCCTAGTGAATAAGATGTTTCAAAAATAAATTGGGACCCCAATGGAGGTCTATATTGACGACATGCTGGTTAAGTCACTGAAGGCAGAGCTCCATATTGGGCACCTAGCAGAGTCGTTTCAGGTCCTGAGAGAATACAATATGAAGTTCAACCCTGCTAAGTGTGCATTTGGGGTGTCAGTAGGAAAATTTATGGGATTCATAGTTAATAACAGAGGGATAGAGGCTAACCCAAAGAAGGTAAAAGCAATGTTAGATATGCAGTCTCCCTCCAACATGAGGGAAATACAGCGTTTAATCGGGAGAATAACTGCCCTGAGTCATTTCGTTTTCAGATCAAGCGACAAGTGTCAACCCTTCTTTCGAATCTTAAAGAAAGCTTTTCAATGGGATGCTCGGTGTGAAGAAGCCTTCAAAGCATTGAAAGAATACTTAAGCTCCCCACCTGTCTTGGTAAGTCCGTTAGAAGGAGAAATACTTACCATTTACCTGGCTGTCTCAGAGTTCTCAACCAGCGTAGCGTTAGTAAGGGAGAAGGACAGAGCTCAGTAATCAGTTTACTACTGCAGCCGAGCTCTGAGGGAGGCAGAAGAAAGGTATCTTAAAATGAAAAAACTCATTTTAGTCTTAGTGACAACTATCAGGAGGCTGAGACCCTACTTCCAAGCTCATACTATTGAAGTCCCAACAGATCAACCAATAAAGCAGGTGTTGCACAAGCAATAATCATCGGGGAGACTGGTTAAATGGGCCGTTGAACTTAGCGAGTTTGACATAAGATACAAGCCAAGGACAACCATTAAGGGGCAGGTATTGACAGATTTCATTGCAGAATTCACAACTGGGATACCTGCAAAGACAGGGTAGCTAGTACCTGACCTCTCCACGTGAAAACTTTCAGTAGATGGAGTTGCCAATGCTCAGGGCAGTGGAGCTGGTTTGATTCTAACCTCCCCTGATGAGATAGATGTTGAATACGCACTGAGATTTGGACTCAAAGCTTCAAACAACGAAGCCGAGTATGAGGCAGTCATAGTAGGGCTCAGCTTAGCTCATTCAATGGAAGCCGAGCAACTGGAGATCTGCAATGACTCACAACTCGTGGTGAAACAAATAGAGGGAGCTTACGAGGCAAAGGGTGAGAAGATGGTACTTTATCTTAGGAAGGTGCAAGAATTGATTAAGAAATCTGTGCAAGTAAAGATTAGACATGTTCCTAGAACTGAAAATTCGAGAGCAGACGTTTTGGCAAAGTTGACAACAGCTTCTCAAGAAAATCTGGACAGGTTGATCCCCGTGGAGCATCTGGCGGAACCATCTGTGTGTATTGAGAATGAAGAAGTTTTTCCTGTGCAGAGTCCATCAAGCTGAATGGACCCTATCGTGGAGTATCTCCAGAACGGGACCTTACCGGAAGACAACAAGGAAGAAACAAAGCTGAGAACCAGGTCAGCTAGATTTTTCATTTTGCAGGAAAACTTGTATAGACGAGGTTTTTCAGCGCCCCTCCTCAAATGTGTGGGAACGAGGACGCTGATTATATACTCAGGGAGATTCACGAAGGAGTCTGTGACAATCACATCGGAGCTCGGGCTTTGGCAGGAAAGACATTAAGGTAGGGGTATTACTGGCCCACTTTGCTCAAAGATTCAACAGACCTGGTTAGAAAATGTAAGGCTTGCCAGATACATGCCAACATCCCTCACTGTCCACCAGAGTTTCTGACCCCAGTGATAGCCCTTGGTCGGTCCTACAGTGGGGTCTAGATATACTAGGGCCTCTTCCCACTGGTGTGGGACAATGCAAGTTCGCCATTGTAGGGGTAGATTACTTTACCAAGTGGGCAGAGGTAGAGCTCTTAGCAGCTATTACAGAACAAAAGGTTCAGAATTTTACCTGAAAATTCATAATCTGTCGATTTGGGATCCCCAGAGCAATTGTGTCGGATAATGGGAAGTAGTTCGACAACCCAAAGTTCAAAAACTTATGTGCCGAGCTCGGAATAAAGAATTACTTTTCTGCCCCAGCTCATCCTCGGTCTAATGGACAAGCAGAAGTCACGATCAGGACTATAAAGTCCGCCCTGAAGACTAAGCTGGACAATCTAAAGGGTAAATGGGTGGAGCACCTCTCAGAAGTACTATGGGCTTATAGGACACCCACTAGGTCGACAACACAAGAGACTCCATTTGCTTTGGTTTTCGGTTATGAGGCAGTGGCGCCTGTGAAAGTTGGGCTCCCTTCACTTAGAACAGAATTAGCAAACAAGAAAAACAATGATAATTCTCTTCTACTAAGTTTGGATCTGTTGGAAGAAAAGAGGGAGGCAACACTGAACAACATAAAGAGCTACCAAAGGAAGGCAGCTAGGTACTAAGACAGGAAGGTCAAGCATAAGAATTTCAAGGTTGGAGATCTGGTGCTGAGGAAGCTTCTGCTGGCAAGAAAGGACCCCACTCATGGGAAACTGGGGCCTAACTGGGAAGATTCATACATAGTCTCTTGAGTGATTAAACCGAGAAATTATGAGTTACAAACGGAAGAAGGGAAAGTCTTGCCTCATTCATGGAATGCAGAACATCTTAGAAAATTTTTTCAGTAAGTTTATCTTGTTTTATGAACTATTGTTAAAAAAGTAGCAATTTTGTGATTCATCTATCCTTATGAGCACGCAAAAAAAAAAAAAAAAACAACAACAAGAGCCTTAGAGCTCACGATGAACTCATTAGTTCATAACAAGAGCCTTAGAGCTCACAATGAATTCATTAGTTCATAAAATAAGCCTTAGAGTTCACGATGAACTCATCAATTCATAAAAAGAGCCTTACAGCTCACGATGAACTCGTCAGTTCATAAAAAGAGCCCCGAAACTCACGGAGAACTTACCTGTTCATAAAAAGAGTCCTGAAGCTCACAATGAACTCATTAGTTCATAAAAAGAGCCTTATAGCTCATGATGAACTCTTCAGTTCATAAAAAGAGCCCCGGAGCTCACGGAGAACTTACCTGTTCATAAAAAGAGCCCTGAAGCTCATGATGAACTCATTAGTTCATAAAAAAGAGCCTTAGAGCTCACGATGAACTCGTTAGTTCATAGAAAGAGCCCTGAAGCTCATGGATAACTCACATGTTCGTAAAGAGAGCCCTGAGCTTACGATAAACTTATCAGTTCGTAAGAAGAGCTTGGGATGAACTTACTAATTCATAACAAGAACGATGAACTCATTGGTTCATGGTAAGAACCATAGGGTTCGCGATGAATTCATCAAAAGAGTTATGGAGCTTGGAAACATCAGAGATTACAAAAACAAAAGACTTCTTCAAATCACAAATCGTTCATAATGTGCAGCAAAAATGGAAAAATTGAGGTTTCTAGAACGTCAGCAATTACAAGGGTACAATCAAAGCAAAATTCCTAGTCGTCTCTCCAACTCAGTTATCTTCTCCTTCAGACGAAGGTTCTCCTCTTTCAACTCATCCTTTTCCTTCTCAGCTGATGACAGAAGATCTATCAGCTTTTGCCCAGTAGTGGAGAACAGAACTTCCCCCAAGCCAGAGTCTGAGGAAAGGAAGGAAGAACCATCCCTCTTGCGCCTCTTTGAAGGGGCTCCAGTGTCTTCGTTTTTATCAGATTCTGAAGAAAAAGAGTTGGGTTCAGGAAAAAAAGGAAAGTCTTGTTCAGCCGCAGTAGCACTAAACAAGAATAGATTGTCTGATGTCATGAGCTCAGAGAAGGACATAGGCTCAACTTGGGTCATTAGTTCCACCCTCATTAATTCAAGTAAGTCCAGATCAGGAATACCTGCATACCAAGAAACAAGATAAGTAGAGAACATCATAAAATTTGATCCCAACAGAGAGATCCTAATCGTTTTCACCTCAGTAAGAATAGCTCTTCCAGGATCGAGGGACTCTACACTCTCTAGTGCCCACCTCGGAAGACCTCCACGAGTCACTTGAAACAAAAAAGAAGCGTTGAGCCCATCCTAAAGGAAGAGAGGAGAGACCAAACACTAAACGACGAAATCGAAAATCTCTCCACTGGAAGCAGACAAAGCATGGAACTTCATTACCTCAAAGGTAAAAAAATGGAGAAACTCGACAACCGAAAGAAACTCGCCATTACCTCGCAGACACCAGAAGAGGAAGAAACTGGTCATGACAGCTCATCCCATGGGTGAAAGACGAGACGGACACAAGTCAATATAGACCAAAATAAATCCAATAGAAGGATTAATAGGAAGGCACAGACCTAACTCCAAAGTTGCTTCAAAGAAACACGTCTCCCTAGGGGGAAGGTAATTACAGGGTTCATCGGAGCTTGGAGTACGTAGAGGTAACTCCAAATCAAGAAAGAATTTCTTTCTTATCCTCTCTAAATCGAAGGACGTCACCCCTGAGGGAACAAAGTAGCGGGTATGCTACATCCACTCAACCCCAAAGGAGGTTCGCTCTTGAAACAGAGCAGAAAAGAGGGCAAACATAGTGGATTCGGGCGAAAAAGAGAAGAGAATGAAATATAAGGCGTTAGCCCTCAAGAATAACAAAGGGATACCCGGAGGGAAAGTGATAGCCAGTACTTACAGAAATCTTTTGAAGACCCCAAATTTTTAGAAAGTTATTAATTACACGAAACCTTAAGTCTGTGGGTCTCTAGGTTTCCAAATTAAGGAAGCAGGAACCTTTTTGGTAGAAAGGATATGCATTGAAAGCAGACATCAACGACACCCTGGGATAAAACAAGCAGACCTCCAAGGGTGGTCCAGAGCATAAAAGAAAGGTCAAAACAAAATCTTACACATCAGGAGGTCAGCAAGTCGGAAATGAGGAAGTCAATGCACTCAAGCAGCTGCATCTAGGCATGCTCTTCCAGGCTGTCACCTTGCGTGTGGTCCATGACAGTCTAGGACCTCGGCACATCGGAACAACTGGACAGAGCATGATTGTTTACCAAAAGGTCCCCTCAAGATCAGTCCTGGAGCAAGTCAGCTACGTAGGTCAGCAAATGGAAGCTCCTTAAGGGTAAGACTTCAGGTACTTATTGTCTTATATTTCAAATAGCTAAAAACTAGACCCCTACTATGTATGCTAAACTGGTCATGCAAACATCTTATTCATTTGCTAAGAGAAGGAAAGGGTTGAGAAGATTGCACTATGCAATAGAAGTTACATAGTTGCATCCTGGTTTAAAATTGTCATAACCATGAGTTGATAAGTTTCAAAAACTGGCTTCGTATCCTAAATCTTTGAGGATGAAGTAAGGCCAGAGCTCTGGTGGTCAGTTGCTGGAGTTCGGACAGAAGCAGGGTGAGGAGCTGGAAGCTCAACTAAGCACATCAGCAGTTATTCTTAACCTTTTTACTTCAAGGAGATCTGAATGACCCCCTGAAGCAAAGGAGGAAGAGCTGTAAATTAATATTCGATTGATGGAAGAGTAGAGCAATAAGTTAAAAGCAAAGGGAAAGGAGGAGAGCTATAAGCTGTAAATTAAAGATATAAAATGCTACAATTAAAATAATACAATTCTGAAATTTTCGTTTCAAAATATTACAATTTTGAGATAATTAGCCCAAAGCTACAAATCCTAAGTTTTTGAAGGGAGCGTAGATGAAGGGTCTTGCAGTGCAGTAGCTGATGTCTCAGCACAAGGAATGGAAGAAGGGCTCTCCAGCTCAGCAGGCGACCTCTCTGGCACAGCAACAGTTGAAATTTCATGAGGGCCAAGAACAGGTAAAGAGGTAGAGACCTTAGATTCAACCAAGGCTCTTGTGGCCAGCTCAGCAGGGAGGGAAGAAGCAGGTTCAGTAGCCAGGGGAGTAGAGATGCTTGAGGAGGCAGAAGCATCTTGAGCTGAAGTCCTAACAAGAGGAATGAGCCCTCCAAAGTCTATGGGCACATCTTCAGAAACAGGAGGAGCAGGAGCATCATCATCTTCTTCATCAGACCCCTCGGCCTCTTCCTCAGGGGAAATTGAAAAGTCAAAGTTTAGTTCAGGGTAAGTCCTTTCAGCTATACCCTGGAAAGCAATCCACCCTTTTTTCCACCTAGTGAGAACGTCATCCTCTAGCTGGGCAATCAGTTCATCCTTTTTTCTGAATGGTAATGTCTCGCACCTCCAGTGCCTCCCTGGCAGCCCCTAACTCCTCCCTGACAGCATCATTGGCCTCTGTTAGCACCGCGTACTCACTCTTCATGTTCCTGAAGAAAGCTGGAGCATCAAAGAACTTCCGGCTCTCCTCTATCCAATCATTGATTTTTGACCGGAGGTCTTTCTTAGTCTTGCTGAGCTCCTCTTGTCTGGACTTGACAAAGGAAGACTACTGCTCCACTTGCTCTTGCAACTCCTTTACTTGGACCTTAAGGTCATTATTCTCAAAGGCCAGATCGGCACACTTCATCTCAAAAGCTTTGGAAACATTGGCTGACCTCTCTAGGACTTAGATTCGCTCTAACAAGCTGCTTATTTGAATGGCGGTCTGAAGACAAGCATGAAAAATTAGTGTAAAGGGAATAACGCAGGACAACCAAAGGAAAAAGAAAGAATTAGATAAATTAGGATCTCACCGAGGTACAACCATACAGCGCAGTAGAAACACAGGTTCCTAGGGATACAGAAGTGGCTAAATCAATGTCAAACTCCGGGATAATGGAGGTAATGGCCTCTGCAGCACGCTTCACGTCAGTAATGAGGGAATTCTCAGACTTCGGGAGGACCCCTTTGCCTACCACGAATTATGTGGGAAGAGATTGGGAGGCCTCTTTGGTTGACGCGGAGATAGCACAACCAGAGAGAGTGCGAACAGTCTCCAAGGTCCTCTCAACTTCAGATGCAGAAGGGGAGGACCGGTCTCACCCAGGAGCATCTTCAGTGGCAGGTCAGGTCCCTTGGAGGAAAGGAGGTCCTGAGGCGGGTGAAGCATGTAGGGGGGATGGTGGAGCCTTCTGGACAAAGGCAAAAGAAGTACCCATTTTTTGAACCTTAGCTCGAGTAACTGGGCTCCCACCAGAACTGCCCTCAGCCTTGCACTTGGTACCACCCTTGTTTTTCTTCTTCAATAGCTCTACCTTAGCTTGGAGCATCTCAGGGGTAGGCTTCATCGTAGAAGACCCTAAGAGATTTGACTTAAGCTGGTTAGTCGAAAGGAAAAAGAAAGGGAGGAAAACAATGAAATCAAATAAGGGAAAGAACATTACCTTCTACGCTCTCAGGTCGGATAAAGGAAAGTGGGATTGGAGGAGGGCCGAATCCCTACCTTTCTAATTCCTAGGGCTTAAGGAGCTCAGAGTACCTCTTTGGATTACACTTAGCCAACTTCAGCTTCACCTGTTTGTCCTCGGTGCTGAGTTCAGGTCGAATGTCTAAGAAAGGAGGAATACCAAAAGTGCAAAGGTCAGGAAAACAACTTATAAATCTTCAAACCACAGTTCAGTCAGAGGCAAGAACTCACCTGAGTTATCTGAGGCTGACCAGGCTCTAGGAATCCCAAGAGTGTCTATTTTATCAGCAGGGTTCCTAGTTGACACCCCCAACGAAAAAGAAATTCTTTTTCCAGCCTTTATGAGAGCTTGGGAGGTGTGTGATGATCTGCCTAGACGAGATCTGCCTAGAAACATGTAGAAAGCCCTCAGTTGAGGTAAGCTTGACATTGAAAAGGTCTATAAGCAGAAAAATGGTGGGAGTCACAAGCTCATGCTTCTTAAAGAAAACTAAAAGACCCACTACAACACTCTAGAAGTTAGGAGAAAGCTGAGCAA
Source organism: Ilex paraguariensis (assembly GCA_963454935.2). Taxonomy (NCBI): domain Eukaryota; kingdom Viridiplantae; phylum Streptophyta; class Magnoliopsida; order Aquifoliales; family Aquifoliaceae; genus Ilex; species Ilex paraguariensis. The sequence goes on along the minus strand of CAUOFW020001477.1, from coordinate 52,078 downwards.
GGCAGACATTGAGGTGCTGCAGAACATTTTTGATGAAGGGGTGCATAGGAAAACGAAGGTCATTCTCGAAAGCGGCCACAAAGAAACAAACTCTTTTGTGCACTTGGGCAACGTATGGGGTGAGTTTATCCGGACACCGGGGCTGAACACCAAGGAAAAAATCAAAACGAGCACTAAGAGCTTCCATGAGAATAGGATCCACCCCACTAGGACCCACGAGCTCAGCATGCCTGAAGGCAGCCCCCATACTCGTTGTACTATCAGGAATCTCAACCTCACTCACCTTGCCCTTACCCTTGTCAGCACTAGGAGGTACATGAGAGGAAGATAAGGGGAGTTCCTTGGAGTCCACCTCGGTATCGACAGCCTCAACACCGGGGAAGTTGTCAATCTCATCACCTACATCCCCTAAATCAGAATCTCTCTTGGCAGACCTGCCGCCTAGGAGGGAAACAGAGGAGGGAGTTGCTCTAGAGGAGGCATACATGATTGGCAAAGAGAAAGGCAAATCGAAAGAATTATAAAAAGGAGGAATACTAACTAAACACCCCTGATAATCCTAAGTCAGCATTGTACCTCCCGACAGTAAGAATTCGCACAGTAGAGTTCCAATCCACAAAGCGGGGAATAGGAGATAGGCAACGATCGTGATTCCAAAAGAAAAAGAATCAAAAAACCCAGAAAAATAATGGCCATCTCGAAGTCGAGGGATCCAAAGTGAGGAAAGGCAAGAGAAAGAGAAAGGGGCAGAAGGAAACGTACCTAGACAGGGAAGAGAATAACAAACAGCAGCCAAATAACAAAATTGGAGGAGAAGAGCAAAGTAGGACTTCGAGTTGAACCCAGAAAGCACATTTTTTAGCAGAGAATAAGAGAATCGCGTCGAGGAAAGCCCAGAAATTGCAGAGAGAAAGAGTCGGAGACAAAGGTGAACAGTGTAGAAGATGAACAGAGAGTTTTGAGCGGTTTTTTGAGCAACTGATTGAGCATTTAAAGCTTGAGTAACGTGGACTGAAACATGCATGGGAATCGAGGAAGCCATGATTGTTGCCACTGTCAAAAAGCCCCTCCCATGTGCATCTCACATACAGGCTAAGGTCAGCTAGGCGCAGGTTTGGTCCAAGGTAAAAGTAGCTCAGCCTATACCCAAGCTCGCTTGGGCCAAGGGCTGGGGGGGGCAATTGATGATACCTCAAAATAAATCTCATATGCCAGCTCAGGAGGTCAGACTAGACGAACAAAACTCGAAAGAGTAGAACTAGAGGTCCCTTCGAGATAAGCAAGGGCAATAACAACCAAGACAACATCTGGAAGATTACAAGAGATTCCTAAAAATGTTAGGAAGCCATAATCAAGGCACCTAATCTCAACCAACCAAGATCTTCTCCTAGAATTAGGGAGAATCTCACGAAGTAAGGGCAAGAATCTCAGTCAGGATCCCACTTAGCAGGGAATGACCCTATAAATGCACTGTAACACCTCCTAACAGGAGAGAGGAACCCTAGAGGCAAAAATTAGTCATTGTACTCTTGCAATCATCATTATTGAAAGACAAGAAGGAAGAGTCTCCATTAAAGAGTAGATTAACCGAGCTCCCGAGCTGATGAACCACTATATTTCTACTGTGTTAATTCCCCAATTATCCGACAATTCTCAGTATCATTCACTCGAGTCTAGTAGCTTAGATCTCAACAATTCCAATATTATTTTCTTTCATTTACTCGTCATCACAAATTCTCATCACTCTGAAATACACCATCATTTTCAAAAGGGTCCCATCACCAAGATTTGGGTTGGATGTTTTGCTTCATCTGTTTTGACATTTTTTTCATATTTTTCAGCTTCGGATGACCCTAATGTCATTTAGGGCACTGACCCCGTTAAACCACATGAATAATATGTGTATGTGAGAGGGAGAGAGAAAGAGAAAAATATAGACGATGCGTCTTTTCGGAGTCCGTATGTTCACACACACACACACACATATATATATTAGACATCCTACATACAAGATTACCTATACGAAGAGAAAAATTATCAGTTAAATAGGATTAAAAAAGAGTTAAGTTGTTATATCAAAAGAAATGAATGGTGATACTAACATTTTTATGAGTAGCGCCAATTAAGTGGAGTTAGAGAGTGAATTACAGGTAAATTAATATTTGAGAAAAAAATAAAATAAAAAGGTATTATTGATATTTTAAGAGTGTACACCAAACCCACCTCAATTAGATCATCCGATGGTTTCAAATAAACTCATTCATGGCCACTAACATCTCTTTCAAAACTATTCACATTGTACTGTGTCTTCAAATACAGATTAATTCTAATATATATATTAAGAGAGAGAGAGAGAGAGAGTATAGAGAAGATTTTGTTGTAGATCCAAGGAGATCTTCAAAGCGTTCTGAGGGTTGAAGTACGTAATGTCCCTTACCAGTAAAGTGATGCACTATATAAATCACGCCATAATCCTTTTCCATGCAAATTTAAGTGGGGGCCTCCTTACAAGTTGGCTTGTTTACCATTCTCATCACAATATATTGGGATGATAGTTGATGATGCACAAATTGAGTTTATAGATCATATATCAGATGAGCAATAATAAATGCAGTAATTAATAAGTGAAAGATAGAGACAAAAGTAAGACAAGATTTATAGTAATTCAGCCAACATGACTTACGTTCATTTTGAATAACTAGGGTCGCCGGGTATTTTATTACTTCAAGTGAATTAGGAGAATAGAGAATTACAAGTTGAAAGAGGTGGGAGAGTTGTGCTCGACCGAATGTGATGTCACTCAAATGTTGGCAGGATTTACAATTTATAATCGTCTCATAACAGATTGAGACGAGTTATTAGTGACTAAGTGGCTAATCTGATAGAGTTGGCGCCCTCTTCTCAATCAATGAGACAGTTACAGTGCTCTTCATAAAATTCGGTCAAAGGATGACGTGAGAGTTAACTCTTTCCAAGACAACGTGAATAAGGCTCTTGGATGACCCTGCATGCTCCCTTGATGATATAACTCCTCGAGCCCTAATGAGCTTGACCGAGCGTGGATCCTTTGGACTGAATACTTGGATTTTTATAAATTGGACTCTTAATTCAAATTGGGCTTACTACGTTAGTTGGACCCTTGAGCTTAACCGATCAATAATTATTCAAACTCAATTCAGGCTAAACTTGTTTTGAACTCAAATTATTTTATGAAAACTAGAAAAAAATGAACAGACTCTCAGATCTTAATCCTTATTTTCACTCTTCCCATAATTATACAGTAAATCATTGGAGTAACACTTTAATTAATAATAACGCCTTCGGATAACAATAAATACTTTATGAGGGCACACTATTTTTTAATAACGCTTCTTAAAGAATTTTCCACTTAGTTGAAGTAAACTTTATAATATAAATCCACTATATAATATTGCTAAGATGCATGTGTAGAAATTGTTTTTGTAAAAAAGTAAACAAAAAATGCACACATTGTCCATTCTCTTTGGCAAAGTATAGTGGAACTTTTAATAGATTATGGCACCTACCCTTCTACATTCCTCCTAAAAGCTCTTGAATTTGTAATACTATATCTCCAGTCCTTGATGTGGTCTTGCAAAATTAAAACTAAGGACAGGCTAAGACGAAAATTTTCAAACTTTTTCATGTTAGTGTTCTAGAATGATAGCATTCCTTGCTTGAGATCAAGTTGGGAGATACTTAGAGACTGAGATTCAAATAACGCTCAACGAAACTCAAGATGTAACACCTCTTATTCAATCCTCCTTCTTTTTTTTTGGGTTTGCCCTTTCTTAAAAAGACACAACAACAGAAAGAAAGAATAAAACAAGCCGTTTCTATCACTTTCACCGGTCCTTACATGCCAACCTTCCTTTAGATGAGATAAATTCCTTGCTCACACAGAGTGGTGAACCTTATTTGTTGTGAAACTAGAAAATAATATAAAAAGAGAAGAAAAACAACACAAATAGATTTTTAATACTCCATCAAACAACATTCTAAATCACTGGAAACTAGACGTTGCACCTATGAGGACATGCTCGTGGTAAGGAAGCTTTGAGATGATATTTTGTGTTATACTTTGGGTATTGTATTAAGAAGACTAATGACATACAAAGCTGAGCAATCAAGATGAATAGCGTAAATTCATGTTGAAGAGTATTTGGAAGCTTTCAGGAAAAGTTTATGGAATTTCATGGCACTAAAAAGAAAAAGAAAAAGAAAAAGAAACTGGTAGAACTCAAACTTTAAATTTCTCTATAATTGGCAATGGTACTGAAAGAAACTTTTACCATCTGCATAATATTCCTAAACTTGCATTTACTCCACCACCAGCAAGGACACTCTTAATTTCCTTAGCTGCTGCCCGGAATCCTTCAGAGAGTACAATGCAGCTGCTGAACTGAAATAAATTCCATGACTCACGAGCCTTCTATACTTTATAGAGAGGCGCAGAAGGTGGGAGTTGGGGATAGGGCTCTGCAAATTTTCGATTAATCATAATTTGTTACTTTATTCGATCTTTCTCGATTCTATTGAACGAGTTGAAAAAATTGAGTAAAAATATGAAAGAGTTTTTGGCCTTTCAATTAAATCGGGTAGAACTGCAGAATAACCATTAATTTTCGTATTCTTATCCTACCCTATACGCATTAATTTATTTATTCATTTATTTATATATATAAACTAAATACCCTAATTCCCTAACCATATGATTTAAACTTAAATAATTATTATTGTATTTGTGTAAAAATTATGATGGATTGATGTTTATACTTTCTTGTGTTTTATTGTAATTATTGTTATAATTGTTTTAGACTTTAGTATTATTGATTTATTGTGTTGTTAAATTGGTGCATGTTATTTAATTGAATTGTTAAAATAATTCAAAAATTAATAACTAAAAAAATGTTTACCCGACTTCCTGCCCGATTAATTTGGACGGAAGTCGAGTAAGAATGTCACACTTGATCAGATAGGGTAGGTCAAGAAAAAATTATTCCGCAAAGTATCAAGTAGAAAGACGAAAGACCATATATCTTACCCGTAAGATAAAGTGAACACCCCTAATTGGGGATTAGGTCTGGAGTTTGAGTTTTGTCTTCATTTCTTTCTTGGATCATGAGCTGGGTCAAAAAAAATGTGGTCAACCCGCCTAAAAAGCCGTTCTTTTTTCTCTTTTGACCGATGATTTTAAAATTTGATAGCACTTACGAAATTCTTTAAACATAGCTAGGGTAAAACATATTCATATTTATGCTAGTTCAGGTTTCAATCTGCTGTGCTCCATGCCCGGACACAAAAGCACATCATTATCTCTTATATCGCCTTTCATGATACGAAAATGCATCATAATCTGTGACGATAAGTAAGGCAGAATACATAGTTTCAGTAAATAACCTCTGCCACCTATTAGGAAGTTGTGTTTGTTGAGTTTTCATTATGTCCTGCTTACCAGAGAGAAAAACAGAGAGTTGCATTATGTCCCACTAGAATGATTCACAAAGGCCAATCTACAGTCATGGCACCTACACCCTTGGTACCCTTATGGGTACACCTTGTTATGATTAAGATAATCAGCTTATTTATAGATACAGATTACAGGGTCCCTGAGTAATTTCTCTTCTTTCTTTTTTGTACAAAAGTAAAAGGATTAACAAAATCGTACACAATGAGTCGTGCATACTTCAGAAACAAATTAAACTACAAGGGGCAGCCGTTAATAGAATGAAAAAGGTCCACTACAATATTGAGAATCGTCACAGTTAACTGAACTATACAATCAACAAGCTATAAGAAAAAGTGTCTCAAGTTGTATATCATTAAATTTTGGTACCTGAACTACTTCCGCTTCTTTTGGAGAAGATTATGATGATTTGTAATCTAATCCACCATAGTCAGCAGCTGAAGAATCAAAAACTCTTTCAGAAGCAGCCTCCCAAAGCAGAAGGTATAACTTATGGTATACAGGGCATTTTTGGTGCACTATTTCGTCTTCTGTAAAAAGGATTTAGTCTAAAGTACAAATCACAAAGTGCCTTAAATCTGTTCTTATGTTTTCCCTGCAAAGTAAACTAGTCAAATGATACAGACGAATTAATTCATCATCACAAGCAGTCGCCAGATAATTTGATGCTCTACGGTAATCCATTGAACTGATTCTACCGTTCTGCACGTGGCAACTACTAAGTGAGTGTTTGAACTCTGTCAATAAATAGAGAAAACTAGCCAAGTTACTTCATTAGTACAAATCAACAAGTGAATTTCCATAGAAGATATTATGCAAAAAATAGTTGTGTTTTCCCTATAGGGGGGCCGTCCCCAAATGCAACGAAGCATCCATCCTCGAGACAAGTAAAAAAGAATGACATTAGATGTCTGTCATCAACCCCAAGTCCAACAAAAACACAAGGATACATGCTCATGTCTGTTATCACACCCAACAAAATATGATAAATACAAGCATCAAAATACTACAACTTAATAAGACCATTATGTATGATTGTCAACAGGCAATATCACTAAACAACAACTTATTGTATTTCCTTAGCACCATCTGATGATTAAAACTCTCGAGCTTTGTAATAAATCGCATGGTCCACGATCAAAAACTCTTATAAAAAAACCAAATCTCTTCTTTTTTTTTTCCCCAATAATTCTAATCTAATTGGACTGTTTTACTCAGATCAGATTAACTAGGGTAAGAACAATTTTCTGAGAAGCTATCTTTGCCTTTTCAGGTAAACTTTCCAAAAAATTACTGTTGATATTGTCATTAATAAGCAGAATATTAAACTGAAAAATCTGAAAATTCAAAACAGAAAAGACAAACAATCAACCAGACTCAAACGATGATCGACAGGAATGCCATACCATTCCATTGATTGAATGATTTCTTAGATGAGTTCCAGTCAGACGACAATGTCTCTATGAGATTATCCTCTCTGCAATTAATTAAGAACAATACATGAAAATCTCTGAAAATGAAAGACAACACAACACAACATTACTCTGCTGGACGCAATGCAACAGAAATGTAATTACTTGAACATTTACAGTACCTTCCATGGTTGTTACTGTCCGAGATGTGCAGAGCAAAGGTCGCAAAACCCTCTTTTTTTTAACCACCAACGTCTTCAACCACCAGAACAAGGAGGAGGTCGAGTCGATGGAGTTCGTGGTGCTCCAATTATGACCCGACCCGTTATCGCCGTCACGGACTCACTGTCCTTCCTTCCAAAATGGGTGCATTTGCCGGCCCCGTCCGTGACTCCGTTAGGTAGTTCGATTTGGGATCAAGGCCTGTGTAGTAGCAGGGCTCTTTGCACGCTGGGCTTGGTCTTTAAGCCTTAAAGTAGGTCGATTTGCGGTCGAGGCCTGTGTATGTATTTGACTCGTTGGGCTTATACTCTTTAATGCTCCGTTTGGTACGATAAAAAAATGAGAGAATAAAAAGTTGAAAGGATGAAAAATTAGAGGAATAAATAAAACATCATATTTGATAAGGAATGATAGAAAAGTGGATGAATTAACTTTCCTTCTAACTCACTAAAATCAATCCCTCTAAAATTGAAAGGAAAGTGAATGGAAAGTTAATTATTTGTATTGAAATGTATCTTATTTATTTAAATATTTTTTTATATATACATATATTATGTATACATTAATTTCATATAAAAATACAATGGTAAAATATGTGTGTGTGAGTGTGTATATATATATATATTAAAAATTTTCAAAAATAAATAAAATTAAAATTTTAAATTTTAAATTAAAAAAAATATTTATTTCATCTTAACTAAGGATGAAAATTTTCGACTCAATACGATAACGCGATTCGAACTTAATACAAAAATAAACAAGTCAACTTGTAATTCGACACGACACAATTAGTTAAATGAGTTAAGTTAAGTTTGACTAAAACTCGACACAAACATGTAATGACTCAACATAAATCTGACACGACACGACTTAATTGTCACCCCTAATTTTAGCCAGTACAAAAAAAAAATAGTCATTGTTATTTTTCATTCATCCAACCAAAGACAAAAGAAAGAAAGTCTATCCTTCCTACTTTCCATCATTGAAGGATAGAAAGTGTATTCCTCCTACTTTTCATTCTTTCTACCAAACAGACCATAAGACTCAAAGGCGAAAATAATATTAAATGTAACGGGTACAAAACATTACATAAATAAATGAATTTCACTTAATTTAACAACTGTCAGGTACATGTAATGAAATATACACCCTAATTAAAGAAGTGAGATTTTACCTTGTTTACTTGTGAGTTTGTTATTGGACGATGATAACATCATATGATAATAATAATATGGCGTCACTGTTACACCATATATTTACTTATCTTAAGACTAAGTTTGGGTTCTTAATTATGTATATGAAAGTTCCTTTCATTAAAACTAAGTTTGGGTGTTTAATTGGTTTCGGTGGTTTTTTTTAAAGGGTGAATTGCATTTTGTACTTTAAAAGATTTCAAAATTTTTATTTTGTACGTTCAAAAAATAAAGTTCTCACATTATACTCTCAATGTATCAAAAGTGTTGTAATGTAACCATTCTATTAGCTTTCAGTTAATTTTTTTGTCAGTGTCAATGGGTTGACTTTTGACCAAAAAAATAATATAAGCTAACATAAGGGTCATATTACAATACTTTTGATATATTGAAAATACAATGTGAAAAATTTAATTTTTTAAAATCATAAAGTGAGAATTTTGAAATCTTTCATAGTATAAAATATGAAAACCCCCTTTTTTAATAATGATAATGAAATATAATTTGGGAACTAAATGTGTCATATTATATGTTAAACTAGTAGTGGGATTTAACATTCAATGAAGTTTTTTATCAACCCAATGGTTGCAATACATTAGATTTTTAAATTTAAACTTAAATGTGATCGGCATTATTAATTTTTTTATTTTTCCATAACATTGGATCTCACTATCATAGATGCAATCAAAAAAAATTTTGCCCTAAATCGATTCGAAATCTGTTCAATGGCTTTCATCTTCCTTCGATCATTCTCTTCTCTGATGACGAACAGGCAAGTTCGTTTTCTTCAACTCTGGCGAGTATGCAACAATTCGATGTCTCAGATCCATTTTTGTAACTATAAGTGTCCCATCTGCTCCCTCTCTCACACACACACTCATAGTGAACGACCCACTATTATATGTTATGGTTTATAATTTTATAATACTCAAAATATTAATCATTTAATTTAACTATAATACTTATACTTTCCAATTCTATAGCATTGAGGAGAATTCATTCACATTATGGTGACGTACATGGACGGCTTGACCAGCCCCCTCTCTTACGTAGGACATTTCTTCTTTGAGGCCGATCCATTCAACTCAACGGAGATATTGGCCCAATCCAGGCGCTTTTTTGAAAAATATTTCAAAAATTGGTGGGTTTGAAAATAATTTTCAAACATGGGTAGTTTTTAAAAACGTCAATCTATTTGACTTTTCTATTCCTTTTATTTTTAAATACAGTGAGCTATAAAACGTCAGTGACGTTTCTTTAAACACGTCAGTCCAACTTACGCATTTAAAGAAGTCTTAACTAATCGTTTTTCAATATTTCATCAAAGACTTGGTCTTCCGCATTTGAAATTCTGCAAAGTGTTCATTTTGACCATTAATATTTTAATTATATTATTGTAGTCAATGAATTATTGAATATATTTATATACGATATCTCAAACAAATAACGTCTAAATTGTTAATAATTTTTTTATTATTAAATTGTGACATAATATCTATGATGAATAATAATATTATGTGCACAAAATATATACACTAAAATTTACATCAAATCACTTGTAATCGTTGGATCAGTGGGTCCCATCAGTGATCCAACGATTGCATTTGATATGGTGTAAATTTTGATACACAAATTTGGTATACATAAAATTATCTAATAGTTAAATATGAACAAAAATACTTGATCTATATTTTATTTAAGGCTAACTTACACCTTGGAAGATAATTCGAATTTCAATTTGCACCCTCAAAGTTGAAAAATATTAATTTATACCCTAAAATATATAAAGAGGTATCAATATGCACCTGAGACTAATTGTCATATATTTTATCGTTAAAAAAGTTTGGGTAAATTATAAATTGCACCCCTCAAATTTTAAATATTTTACAATTATGATCCAAAAAGAATTTCATCCATTAATAGATGGAATTCTTTTTAGATCATAAATATGAAATAATCAAACTTGAAGGATATAATTTATAATAAATCCAAACTTTTTTAATGAAAAAATGGACCGAGTTAATTCCATGTACATATTGATACAATTTTAAATCTTTCAAGCTATAAATTGATATTTTTAAACTTTAAAAGTGTAAATTAAAATTTGAGGGATATTTGTAGAGTGTAAATTGAGATTAACCCTTTAATTTATTTCATATTTGCAGTTGCAGACTCATCTTTTTTGCACTATTTTATGAAAGGCCTGGTCTTACACATTTGAATAACTTCTCGAATATTCTATAATTTTAAACATCTTTATTTGGACTTGATAGGTCCCACACTTTGGGTGAGAAAAGAGGGAATTAATGTGTAAGCTTTTGACTACAATAATGGCCACACTGTTTCCACCATCATAGGGTCGATGGTGGATAATCAATTGTAAGGCCAACAATTACATATCTAGCTTGTCCGAATGAGTGATAAAGGTCGATTGGCTCATTGCGGAATAAACGATTTTGTCCATACCACATTACACTAGTAGAATCAGTATATGATTCGATATAATGAACTTTGTTCAGCGATATTGAGCTGTTCGTTGAGTGTTCATGTTTATTACCCGAAGATGAACAATTTTGGTCATTGTGTGAAGAAGAACTTACATGTAATGTGCTCTTATACATTTTGTTTGGTGGTGGTGCATTTACAAAATTGTGAATAGTAATATATATATGCTCGGTTTGACAATAAAAAATTACAGTAAAAGGACATCAATCTGCAAAATGATAGTAACAAAATTGGGATATGACAACACACTGCATTGAGTTGTTAAAGCCACAAGATAGATTAAAGTAAATAAGACATTACACTGCAATGATGAGAACTGATTTGACAATGAGAAGATGTGAGAAAAAAAAAATTGAGATACGACAATACACTGAATAAACTCATAAATGCACAATATTGATTAAAGGTAAAAGGACATAGACATAAACATTATATGGTTAATAAGGTGGACACTAATTGTATGTGTTAATTTTCATTAGACATATACTCATCTGATAGATATTATTCATTAGACAATACATTAGATCGCTCAGCAGAAATAGACACTAGTATGTAGTGATTGTGATAACAAACTGAGAAATATAGTTCATTGATTGTACTGATTCACGACCTGTGATACGTTAACAGTTTTAGGATTTGTGGCTATTAATTACTGTGTAGTCACAAGATGTCGAACAAGACAACACAATAGTGCATTGAAGTGCAATGTAGGGTCTACATTAACGCATGTTGCTGAATAAATAATAGGTACATTCATTGATAATTGCATCATTGTCAGTCGTTGTGACAACACACTAGGTTACTGAGACTAAACACAGGTTAAATGTCAGTCTGTGTGACAACACAATGGTTCAATGTCGATAAGTGCGATTAGATATTATTGTGTAGTCAGTGACTGTGACTACATAATGTTCTACTGTCGGTAGACTGACATACTCACATAAATAAATTCCCCTATAACTATCTGACGAAGATGAAGACCCATGAAGAAGTACTCTTGAAAATCCTGTATTGTAATATTTACACTTTTATCGTCGTATTTGTGTTTGTAATATGTTTTTGTATTTTATTTCTGTGAAATATGGTGTGTTATTCCGGTTTGTAATGACCCTCTAAATTTTAATAAGTTTTGTTATGTTATTCAACAAACATCTCTTTAGAGTATTGGATAAATTATCTGAAAGACATCAATGAATTAAAATTATATGAAACTATGAACACAAAAAACTTTATATACAACAACAATAGTGACAAATTGTAAAAAAACAAAAATACAGAAAAAAAAGACTACGTCCCACAAGGTGGTGGTCTTCTCTGTTGCTTGGGCCGCTGACCATCAGGCAGAAGCGGTATATCTTGTGTGACTCCACCATCCATGAACAGTTGACACACCAACACATCATTAAGAAATAAATCAAATGCTACTCGCCTTGCTTCAAATTGTTCAATTGGTTCCCACTTTTATTTGGGAAATGATGTCTTCACCCAAAGTTTTACAAATTTTTTGAACCCCAAATGATGTGTCACAATGATAACTACGTTAGTGAAAGTTTGTGGGATTTATTGATCCTATAGTTTACATTGATTTGGTATTTAAAATTTGAAAAAATTTGTCCCAGTTCTATCACACTTCACCTTTGACCCACCAAACAATCCAATTTTCAATGGCCAAAGAAGGAAGAAAAGCAACCATAAACAGCCCTTTTATCAGGGGTAAATGAACATGTATTTGATTAACAAGACAAAGTACTTTGAATCAATAAGATTTGAACACACTCGTGCATACAAAAACCAAAAAAATCAATCAAAATAGCCTACAATTCCCTCTATGTTTTTTCATACCAATTTACAATTTATCTCATACAATTTTGACATGACCACCCACCAAGCAATATACAAACTGAAAAAAAAAATTGAAAAATCAATGTCTCTAATCTGATACACGATGTGGTCAAGGACATAGAGTAGTTATGACCTTCTTGGATTTTCGAAAATCTCGCTGTTTAAACAGTAACTTCTCTTCTGCCTCTCAATCTTTCATTTTTCGCGAATCCTGGCTTCATCTCTGGATGTGCATCACATAGCTGGCACGGGTATGGCCACCCCAGTGGCAACATCAATGGAGCTACTAGCAGTGGAGTCTCGGTTCTCATCCGTTGTTGCCGACTTCTTAATAAACTCTATGCAGTCAGCAACTGCTTCACTGCTATAAGGGTCATGGGAGCAATAAGGCCTCTGTGAATTAGACGATCTGCTCTCATGTGTAGCCTTGGAGAGAGCAGATAGCATGATCAACCGGAACACCGCCTCACGGAGGCGATCGATCAACGACATGGGCGATAACCGGTTGCTTTTTCTTGTGCAAGTATTGCCTCTCAGCCTTGGCATGCAAAAAGGGCTCTTCATGGTCCTCCTCTGCCTTGTCTTGGGTTTCTCTCTCTTTGCTTCTGGCCTTTTGTCTCTGATAACCATGAGGGACTGTAAAAGTATAAGAATCCTATGAATAAGCACAACGGCACATGTTAATGTATATTGGATGGGCTGTTGGAAGTTTGTGTAAGTGCAAAGGCTTGGGTGGTTGTAATCTGGCTTGTGGCTGAGCTAAACTTGGCCACCAGAATTTTCCCTTTTAATACAGCCATTTTTGGGTTTACCCAATCAGAAAATGGCGCGTTAAGAGAGAGAAAGTAAGGATTAGGTCAATGGTTGCGTATATTAGGTTGTATCTATTATGTATAATTGATTAATCAGGAGTCATAGTACCGTAAGAATCAGGAATTAAGCCTTGGAAAATGATAGTTTGTTTATAAATTGTTGTATATATATAATACGGTGCGCAACACAGATTCAGTGTTGCGGTCTGCAGGATGAATACCTTCATCCTGGAGGGAGAGTATTGTGATCTGGGCGTCAACTATTAGAATTATGAAAACAATATCTCTGCACACGGGATAAGACTGTATATATTTAACTCACCCAAAACTTGTAATGGCAGGAGCCTCTGCAACCTTTTTTTTTTTTGGTCTGCAGGATGAATTTCAAAAAAAATTCTACAAAACTTATGGGATTATTAACTAGTCAGGTTGGTGTGCTGCTGAGATCTTCCTTGCATTCTAATGAGACTGCTGAAGCTTCGTAATGGGATTAGAAAATAAACCCATTATTGAGCAGGGAATCAATGCCTATAATAAACAGAAATAATGTTGTTTCGATTGGGACCTCAAAAACCAGCAAAGAAAATGAAAAATTTGCCAGATTTTTTAGCTGGAAATGGTGGGGGAATCAGTACTAAGTCAACACTCAAGGCCGTAGGGGCCATTAAAATTGAGAAATGTATGGGAATCTTCTGATGTATAATGACAACGATACCGAAGGATCCCTTCACCAGTTGAGAGATTGACTAAAGTTTTTTTTAAAGATGGATTGCTTTGGGGTACCTAATTATTCCCTCAAGACCATTGCTGTAGTTAAATTAGGCCATAAAACCGGCTAGAAGGTAAGGTTTTTCTTTCTTTTTTTTCTTGGTTCAAATGTCAAGGGTGTTTATACAGGTGATCCACGTCGAGATTATGATATTTATGAAGGATAAATTCTTTATGATTGACTCCAAAAAATTACCAAGATTCGAGATAAGGTGTTTTTGAGGGTGACTAGTACATTCCATTTGTACAAAATATAATTACAAATTTTATCACCTGTGTGTAGTTCAATTCCAAATCTGTCATATAGAATTTCTATACCTTCCTCAGTTGCTTTCGATAACTCCAAATCAAAATGTCAGGACTATATTTGCACACTAGGAATGTCATTGCTATGCCCTAAATTAATAAAAGATGAGCAAGCTGAATCTTATTTCAAAATAGATCTCGACTACATACACTTATCTCTCTTTTTTTTCAAACTTGTATGGTTTAGTTTTATGACAACATACATTGTTTTTGAGGCTTTTATTCAGGAATGGGTTTATAACATTTTTGGTCCTTAAAGTATGCATTTTTTGTCATTTTAGTTCTCATTGTATCAATTTTGTCAATTTAATCCCTAACATATTTAATTCGTGTCAATTTGATCCTCACATAGACAAACTGTTAAATTTTTTGACATAATGATCACATGATACTACCTAAAAAATAATACATAGACACTTCAGTCAAAAGTCTATGCAAAGACCAAATTGACACAAATTGAATACTTTAGAAATTAAATTGACAAAATTGATTAAACTAACAAAAAATACATACTTTAAGTACTAAAAGTGTTATTAATTAACCCTTGAAAAATTAATGAATTTATTATTAAATTAAAGGGTTTAATATTTGATTTTTTTGCTGATAAATTAAACTCGATTTTATTTCAAGTTTGACTCTTATGCTAACAATCTCTTGTCTTGAACTTAGTTGAAGCCAAGGTTAATCAATCACAAACAAGTCGGGCATGATCATACTCAAACTTGACAAACTTGATTCGAACCTTCCAAAAATCGAAAGAAAATTCGTGGTATTCGGATTGCTTCTTGAATATACACTCAATGGTGGTCCTTTTAGATCCATGAATTCAGCAGGAAAATTCTGCAAAACGACAAGCTACTGTGAAAAGCCACAAGGTGAAGGAAGGGTAAGCTGGTGCTGGTGCTGGTGCTGGCTCATAGTGGTGTAGACTAGGGCTCGTTAAGAGGAAGTTTTTGTCTTTTAAGTAGTGGAAGTGTTCACATGCATACACGTGCAAAGTTTTTTTTTTTAATATGTTAATGAACACATCCATGCCTTCGCCACCTCTCTATTCAATTCAACCGACTTACCGACCATAAAAATACTTTTGTTCTATTTTTATGTGAGAGAGAGGGAGAGGTGGGAATTGTGAAATGGGCAGATAAACAAGTGCATGTGTGAAAGATGGAGCTTATAATTAACTAAGGTATGTGAGGGAAAATCTTCACCATGCTCTGAATTGGATTTGCTGTCGGTTTGTTTCTTTGTTTGTTTGCTGTGTAGGTAACATTTGATTGGTTTTTTTTTGGACGTTGACTAACTCTCTGGTGCATTATCACCTTGAGGCAGCATGTGGTCAACTTGGGATTTGTGTTCCATTCCTTCTTCTATGGTAATGAACATGTCAATGCTTACTTTAATTTCAAATTTAGAAATTCTTACTGGTATTTAGTGATTGTACTTGACCTTTCGTAATTCAGATGTCTTAAATTTTATCCTTTTTTATACACTCTAAAAGTTAATCATTTTTGTCTCTTTAAGGACATGTTCTAATCCATCTTAAGTCACGATGACTAGCGGCTGAGTTTGAGAGAGTAGTCGGCACAAATATTGACATCCTATGGAAAAAAAAATTTAAAATTAGAGCTTGTATTCCTTAAGATCAAGGAGAGAAAAATGACACTAAAAAGAAGTCGAGAAAATGGCGCTGCAAAGAGTTCATGATCACATAAAGGACTGGAGAAGGCATAAATATGATTGGACCAAATTCTAAAAGAAGCAAAAAAAAAGGGGTTGTTTATGATTTCTTAACTGTCTTTACCTTCATTAGCAAGGTTATGTCCTATTGGAAGTTTGTGTGGTATTTTATTCTACGGATAATAGTAGTAACGAACTATAAATTTAAAAGTCTTAAATTTAAATTTTGACAATTATTTGAAATTAGGTGATTAGGGATTTATCCCTTATGAAAATCCTGTTCTGGTGGGGATGACCTATTTTTTATCATACCAAAGAAAAAATTAATTGAGATGCACATAAATTAGTCCAGACACTCCTAACTATTGAACAAAAGAAAAATAACGTATGCAGGAGGTTGATAGTAAATTGTTCACTTTATGGATTCAGAAACCCAGTTCTTTTATAAAATAACAATAGGTTTATGTTTTCTTATAAATTTGAAGTAATTTGATTAAACTGTTCTCCTACCACACCATTGCTTGCTGTTGCATCTTCAAAACGTGTGTGATGTCCACAATTGTCAGGAATGGGCTGGGCCTACTTGGCCCTCCAATAAACTGTCTAGGACAGGACTACGTGGGAAAGTTTGGGTCATTGACAGCTCAACGGCCTAGGCTGGCTAGTCCATCCAAAGTCCTATTGTTCTCCAAAGTTTTTGTTCTTGAAAAATCACTTACGTTTCAAAAAAAATACTAATGGGCTAGAATGTGGGCTTATCCATTGGGCCTAGACATTGGTCCATAGATGAGCCAACCTGCCGAGCTTAGAGCGCCAAAAATAAAGGGGGTTGTTCCGATCCAATGTGCTGCGATCCGCCGGCGACTTTTGATTCTCTACCACTTTCTTTACATTATGACTGATGTTGCCAAATATATGCTTTGTTTCTAGATTTTCAAACGCTGTTTTACGTTGTTAAGTGGGCCAGAGGCATATGATTAAGATCAAGAATGAAGGAAAGTCCCAGTGTTTTAGATTCATAAAATATACTTTCTTATATATATATAGAGATCACTCATGGATCATCCAAACACATTCTACATCATTTTATCCTTCTAGTCCAAAGCCATTACCACCTTGGTACCTCCCAAAACCAATCAAAAAGAATGCCAAGAAAAAATATTTGGAGGAAAAACAATCGTAGGAATAGCAGATTATTTGAATTCGAAAAGAAAAAAAAAAGTACAAAAACAATATTCATAAATATTTTACTCAAGCAATTATAAAGTTGTATTGCTCTATCCCAAAAAGATGTGCCTCACTTCAGCCTATGATAATCACATTTTGTGTTCATTTAAGGGTAGTCTTAGACTCTTGGAGAATCATTCTCTTGGCCTTGGCCTCCTTTCTTTTTCAAAAACAACCCTCCAATCAAAGGGATTAGAGTCTTCCTCTTCATCTTCTTCTCAAGGGAAGGGTGAGTCTCCACCATGTTAACATCTACATCTCTGCTTGTAATCAACTTTTCCAATGAAGAAGGACTCGCAAACTTTACAGACCTCTTCTTCTGAAACTGATAATCAAAACTATCTTCTGTCTGTGGCTTGACTACAACTCTGCTTGTGTTTTCGATGAACTTGAGCTCTTCAATTTCGGGATCATCTGGCTCTTTATAAGATTCTCTTGCCTTCAATTGTTGTAACTCTCTCTTTGTCTGTTCAAGGTCTTTTTTTAGAGATTGAAGGCAAAAAGCCATGATAGTACCTTCTTCTTTTGCCTTTTGAAGGCTTTGCTTTGTCTCTTCAAGTTCAGCTGTTACAGCTCTTAATTTGGATTGGTATTGTCCATTTTCCCTTGTTTTGGTTTCCATCTGACAGAAAAGTAATGACATTTGTATATGTTAATTGTCTGAGCCGGGGGGTGAGAGAGAGAGAGAGAGATCAAACCTCGTTGAGCTTGTTGGCATAGATTTCCCCAGCTAAAACCTTTTCCCCGAATAACATAACTGCTTCTTTCACTGAGCGAAAGGGTTTGCGCATGTCGATCTGTACGCGTCCTCTCACTACTAATCCCTCTTCTCTCTCCATGTTCAGCACTGCAGAACTTTCTGTTCTAAATCTCTACACCATGCATGCAAACACACCACAGAGTTAGAGAGAGAGAGAGGTGGCTGTGATGAATGAGTGGTGATAAAGATCTCTTTTTGCTTTAATATGAAGCATGTAGAGGGGAGAGAGAGTGAGAGAGGTGGTTCGGTCGTAAAGGTGGGATGATTTTGATTATTTAATTTAAGTAAAGGAAAATCATGGGCTTAATTTCTTCGCGTCCACTTCACTAGAAGTCTGTTAATTGACAGTGATACTTGGTGGTTATATTTTCCCCATCCATTTGCCAAAAATCACATTCATTGAGAAACCCAACAAAAGTGGTCTTTAAGGATACCCAACTCCTAACCTTTGATTTGGACCTGCCTCCTCTCTCCTGGACCCCACGGTTTAAGTCCTACTGCTAACTATTTTGGTAGGACTCAATTTTGGGAGTAAATATTGATTTAACGGTGGAATTACGTTATTATTACCACGTTATATCATTATTTAATAATAAATTTATAAATAATATAAAATGAGTTATCCTTTAATAGTTATTAAATGACATGGTAGAGTGATTATTATAGTACGTGAAATTTACCTATTTATTTGTTATATTTTTTATTAAATAATGATATTATATGACAATAATAACGTGATGTCACCGTTGCACCCAATATTTTTTATAATTTTGAAGACCATTAGATTTATAAATAGACACAAAATTATAGGTTATGACTAATTATTGTTGTAAATGAATTTGAAATGACACACTCTTACTCAAATAGTAAACGAGTTGAGTTATGATTAATCACGGGAACTCGATTTTGATACGAAAACTCATTTTTTTAACTAGGACGATAAATCCATTTAGATATTTTATGATATTTTTCTTCACTTCTTGATCTGGTATGTGTAGATTTGACAATTCAAAACATGAGTTGTGAACTTGACATGAACACGGAACAAATTTTAACGGATTTAAGTGTAATTTTAATGGGTTAACTCGGCAGACTGTTGAAATAAACAAATTAATTTCGTGTTTAACTTATAAACCTGTTTCAACTTGTTTAACCCATTAAGAGTGACACTATAAATTTTTTAAAAAAAATAAAAATTAGGTCTCTAAACCTTTTGCCGCACCTCAAGAATCATGATTTCTTTTACATTCGTTATTGCATACACACGTGTTTGCCCAGTCATGGTTTATTGCTAAAATAAATAATCAAAACATTACATATGTCTAGCGAGATGGTATTTTCTGTGTGAACTTTAAAAATTCTAATAAATTCTCTTATTTAACATGTGGCACATGAATTGTGTCAGATAACTCGTCTAATAAATGAGTTGTATATGAGTGTGATAGTTGAACCCATTTATATAAACGAATGGTATATGATTGAAGGATTTTTTTGAAACAAAATCGTTTCACCCGACATGATTGTCAGGTCTAAATACGTGCATGAATTCTTGTAATATTGAATTTTTACAAATATCTCAACCGGATATATTATTAGTTTGGTTTAGAAAAGACGCTTATAGTGGATTTTTAGTTAACACATTATACTTGTCGATTCATACACAACATTATTAATGTCCATGTTGGATCAGTATCATGTGATCAAACAAATACTTTAGACAAACCACCCAAGATTTGTTAATATTAAATACAGGACTAAAACAATTCCACACAACATGATTGGATGTATTGCTGCGGTTTTTTTTTTTATCAAAAACAAATTTTATTTATTCACAAAACCAACAGAATTACGTGAAGCAAGTAAGGCCATAGCCAATTTAAAACTAACAAAAGATATACAATAACCAAAAACAACCAAACAACTCCTTCCAAAAGCTCCCTCCAGACCAGTCCAAAGCAGCAAACTAGCGAAGCAAAGCACATCCAAAAAACCTAATAAACAAACAATCCATCCCATGTCCCATGTTTCAAACACCATACAGCCATCTAGGAACCCTGGTCGTCAAACACCGCCTTCCTTCTCTTCCATAAAAAGGGTAAATCCCTCAAGTCTCGAGTCAAAGTCAATGTCACTTCACAACATAATCTTAAAAAAGGCCAGGGACATGCATACAAACCCAAACAGAATTCACAAACACCAACGAATCACATTCAATAACAAATCTGTAACATGACAAATCATACTGCCATATCAAATGAAGACCATCATCCTAATGCAATGAGCTTGAAATTAGGACGATAACATGCATTCCGTTCTGTTCTATTTCAATGGCAATGTCTTTTCTGGTGCCTTTTAAGGGGGTAAGTGCAGTTATCTCATTCAATTTGCATCAGGGGATTGAAAAGCCATAAAGTAGATGATGTGTGCTTCATGTTGGTGATAAGATAAGGAAGATTCCCGCTTTTACTTTCCCAACATCATGTTTAAATCTCATAATTTAGCGAGGATAGGAAAATAAAAATAGAGCAGATTTTATTACGGTATCGCATTTTGTATAGTATCGAAAATTAGAATTTTTTATAGTTAAGTAATAATTTTTTAAAGCGTAAATTATATCTTATAA
Source organism: Ilex paraguariensis (assembly GCA_963454935.2). Lineage (NCBI taxonomy): Eukaryota > Viridiplantae > Streptophyta > Magnoliopsida > Aquifoliales > Aquifoliaceae > Ilex > Ilex paraguariensis. Next base: position 31,246 of record CAUOFW020001477.1, on the reverse strand, counting down.
AGGAAATGATCGATCTCAAAATATTGTGATCGATCATGAAAATTATAATTTTTAAAAATTAAGTTACAATTCGTAAAAAGAGAAGTTATAATTCATTAAAGTAATTCACGATTGATAGTTATATATTTAAGAAAAAATATATATGTCTATGTATATTATTCTAATTAGTTTACAATCAAATTATGGGGTTGGGGGATTTTTTTTTTTTTGGGGGGGGGGGGGGGGGGGGTTTCGGTTGCAAATGGGAGAGGAAGAAGGTGGATTTTCCACATATTATTGAATGGTGGGTTGTGGTGGATGGGTTGCTGGGGGGAAGGAAGGGGCTGATTTTGGTTTGGATAGGGGTTTCAGTTGGTGGCTTGAGGTTTATTAGGGGCTGTGAACCTCAGTGGAGGTGGCGGTGGGGTTAGTGTGAGGAAAGAGAGGGTATACTTATTATGAAATTCTTATTCTTGGGGTTTTTGATAAAATGTAATAATTATTGGGGTTTTAATTGGATGTTGTCCGGGATGAAGATGGCTAATTTGGAAATCTTCTACAAATAAATACGCTGATGTCACTGAATTTTGACGGCACGTTGGACGGAATTCACACGGCAAAGGGAGCTATGTGTGCCGTGACACAGTACAAACTTTAGGGGTTAGAAGTATTATTTTTCATATCTTAAGGACCTTTGTAATTTAGTGACAAACTTTCGGGGAGGTCAGATGTAATTCTCCCAATCTCAATTTACCGAGTCGTCCACGACCTGGACGAAGAAACGGGGAGTCGGAGAGAGAGTGACTGTTTGGACGATCACTTGCAAGCCGCCTAACCTCTCATAAAACCCTCCGACGAACGAACAATTTCGCACCAAAATCAATCTCACTTCCTATTTATCCACCAAATCACCTTCTCCATCCAAACAAACCCTAAACCCTCACTAGCCGTTGTACAGTGCCAATTGTAAAGACGACCTCAAATAAGACCTCTTCATAATCTATTCTCTCTCTCTCTCTTTCCAAAGCCCTAGATTACAATTTTTGTTCGAATCTCTTCGTTTGCTTACACAATCTACAATCCACCATGAGTCCCATTAAGAATTTCGAGCAACACTCTCGCCACCTCATAGAACCCGACCTACGTACTCGCTCTCTCTCTCTCTGCATACTTATTCAGGTTTGTGTACGGTTTTTTTCCGTATTTGTTTTTGATTTTGTTTTTTGTTTCGTTCTGTTTTGAAACAGCAATTCAGACGAGGCTACAAATGGCGATGGAGGTACGGGACAGTTTAGAGATCACACACACAGGGGAGTACTTGAATTTCCTGAAGTGTTATTTTCGGGCGTTCTCCGCGATTCTGTATCATATAACGAAGCCCCAATTCGCCGATAACCCCGAGCACAAGCTCCGGAACATTGTGGTGGAAATTCTCAATCGTCTTCCTCACAGTGAAGTCCTTCGGCCCTTCGTTCAGGAACTCTTGAAGGTTGCAATGCATGCACTCACCACCGATAACGAAGAGAATGGGTTAATTTGCATTAGGATTATCTTCGATTTGCTTAGGAATTTTAGACCAACCTTAGAAAATGAAGTTCAGCCCTTTTTGGACTTTGTGTGTAGAATTTACCAGAACTTTAGGGCCACTGTAACTTATTTCTTTGAAAGTGGGGCGGTTTCGGCACCAGTTGCGGTTTTGGGTTCTATGTCATCGTCGACATTAAGTTCATCGGTAGGTGGGGAAGATGTGAGGCCAATGGAGTTGTCCGATCCAATATGTCCAAGTGCTGGATATGTTGGGCAGCTTAACCCGAGTACCAGGTCGTTCAAGATTGTTACGGAGAGTCCCTTGGTGGTTATGTTTCTGTTTCAGTTGTATGGCCGGCTTGTTCAGATCAACATTCCTCATTTGTTGCCATTGATGGTCGCCGCAATTTCTGTTCCGGGTCCTGAAAAGGTTCCGCCCCATCTCAAGACTCACTTCATTGAATTAAAGGGCGCCCAGGTTAAGGTAAGTGCTAGTTCTTTTTTGTGTTATTTTTTTGAAACTATCATCTGCGAGCTGCTAGAATGCTATCTTTGTGGAGCCATTTCTCTATTTCACGAAAGCTTATTGGTTTGCTTCTCTGTCATATCCTGTTCTGTACCTGAATTGAACTTGCTTTTGAAGCCAACTCTGGTCTCTCCTTTAATTCTAGCAGTTGCTTTCGGTTGCTCTTGTTGAGCAATGAAGTTGAGTACCTCAAATGCACCTACTTTCAGTTGCTCTTTTGATGAGTATATTTTTCTAAATAATAGGGAAATAAAGGAGACAACATCTCAGATTCTTATGGATTGAGTACTTTTTCTGTGAGGATTTTGTTATGACAGATGAGCGATGCTTTTTTATGACATGTTGCTCAACATAAAATTGAGTGATTCTGCACTAGGATTGTCAGATGAATGCGTGTTTGAAATCTAGTGTCAATTGTACTCCTTATTCCCTAGTTAGAGGCAGTGGTGAGAAACTGCTTTTTTGGAGATTCTTCCCTCTAAAATGTATTTCCATTTATCATACATAGGCAAGTCCACTCATTGGCTAAGATGATATGCATATATCTTATCCTGTTTTCCCTGATCACATGCAGCTTTCCTTCATCTCATTTCTTTCTCCTCTAAATATATTGAGATACTGGTGTCGAATATAACCACAAAGGGGGTAGACAAACTTAAAACAATAGCTTCGACGAGTTGGTAAGCAGATGTGAAAAATTCCAACACCAATCATGTATGAGTGAATATTATACGAAGAATTGATAAGCAGATGAGTTTTCTTGTTGGCTTTGTTTTTTTTTTCCTGGAAGGTATCTAGTTGGCTGTGCTAGTATAACTTAGACAGAGAAAAGAAACACTCTACTAAGGGGCTTAATTTTCAAATTCGAGGCCTTTGTCCCCTCCCTCCTTTCCCTTTTCCTTGCTTGTCCTTTGAAAACTAGAAAACTTGTATAGAGGAGTTTATGTATACATATGCTCCTCCACTGATCCTACCTCTTAACCAAAACAACTCCATTGAGTGATAGAGGTAAAGGAGAGTAGCCACCACATCGAAGGATTACAAGAGATGCCTATGCTCAAAAAGCACCAATCGAAATGGGAGATTCTTGGGATCAATTGAGGTCTTTATCATCAGAGAAATTGGGGACATAGGCAGGGTATAAGTATTCTTTCTACTGCAAAAGACTAATCAAAAGCCTATGTTTGAACGATAACAAGGGCAAGAAACATCAATTAACAAGGGAATTAAAATTGAAAATCAAAGGTGAAGGGGAAAGATTTCCTTTTATATGAACTCACTTCATTTTTATGAAAGGAAATGAATATCTGTTGATATTAAATAATTAATTACCAAAAAAGCCGGATGTGGCTTTTTTAGAAATAGAGAATTAGCTCATTACCCTATATAAGTACGACCCATTGAACACACTTTCTTACTAAAGAGAATCAACCATACAAAATATAGAAGTAAAATTGGATAGAGCCATGATATAGATTAGAAAAGCTGATGCAAGATGCTTTCTTTCTGGTGGACTTTTGTCGTTTGTCGATCCAGGAGAAAGAAAACATGTTATATCAGCTTTTCTAATCTATATCAAGGCTCTATCCAATTTTACTTCTATATTCTGCTTGGGTCTTTCTTTTCTAACCTACCTCAAACCCAGTCATCACAGTCGCAAAATTCCCTCCAAATGTGGCCTGTTTGCCATTCAAGTAATAGGCAACAATGAGAAACTCTCACCAAGTAGCAGGTATAGTATTCCTACGAGTGTTCGTATCTTGAATGGAGGAGCTAAAGCAGTTGATGAATGTCCTGATTGGTAGACATGGGAACTAGAGAGACGGTATGCAATACCAGAAAACTCTAAATCAACAGTATGACGAGGCGAACCCTTTTCAATCAGTGGACCATTTTCAACCTATTGAGTGCAAAAAATTGGGAATAGGGACATAATCCATAAGGTTCCATTCTCTTGTGTTGATTCTGAATCTAACTAAATTCTTATGTTGAAGTCACGTTCTTCTCTCTCTCCCTATCTCCATTCTAGCTTCCTCTCCTTCATCGTTTTCTCTCCCTTCCTAATTCTTTAAGCTAGTCAATTTCCATCCCTCTTTTTTGACTTTTACCCTCCTTATCAAGAATGGCTTTTATTGGTGTTGTGAGGCAATATGATCCATGTGTATTGTCAATTTGACTCCCAGTTATCCTCTCGATCTTCATGTTCTAAAAACTAGAATATATATTTCAAGAAATGGAAGTGAAATCTTAAAATTGGATTTCACCCAGACTTCAATGAAGGGTAGTTCCTACTCCTCCTTTCTTCTTTAGGATATGACCATTATTGATCTTTTTCTCTCTTGCTGCTCAAGATGGTTGATTCCTGTTGTCGGTTACCTATGTCTGCCTGCTGATTGCTCGACCATCTCTCTTTCTATGATATTTTGAACTCCTATTTAAATCCTGAATCGCATATACAACCTAAGAATTGGGGATGATCTAGCAGCTTCTTCATGTTTGCACCCTTTTCTATCATCACAAGTGTATGTATCAGATAGGTATCTTCCAATGTGGCTTTCTAAGATGCAGACATGGAAGATACCTCCAGAAAGAAAGCCATGTGAAGAAAGACATGGCTGCATTTGCACCTTAGGGCTGATTGGTTAACTGGGTACTGCTAGCTAATTTTATTAAAAAAAAAAATAGTAATCAGTTTTGAGACACTTGTGAACCGTGTTCATTGTTCATAATGTTTAGTAATATTTGTTCATGGAGCTAGTTGTATAAGCTGTCGTGACGAATTATGTTAACAATGCAGTCGATGTACTTACTGCCCAAATTAAAGACTTTGGAGGCAATCAAAATATAATAAAATTCATTGTTATTAAAATCGTACGGTTGGCAATTTAATTCTTATGATTCAATTTAGTCCCATTCAATTCATATCTTACTATAGAATCATTTTTGGCCAAGGATCGCAAGAATTATATGATTCGATTCGAATCGAAGGAATCTCACGATTTGTTTTTTTTTTTGAAATCCTATTTATAGCAAAATGATGTCGTTTTGCTAGAAGAGACCCACCCCCAAATATAAAACTCACGTTTCTCTCGGTATCTGTTGTTGGCATCTTTGCCTCTTAAGCGACTGTTAAAACATCTTGTGAACATCACACATAGATACATCTTCTTCACCACAAGTATGCTTCTTCATCAAAAATTGCTACTTAAACTCTAACATACTCTACTTTTTCTTCTTCTTCTTCTTCTTCTTCTTCTTTAATACATGTGCTGTTTTTTGTTTTTCATCATAAAATTATTTTTTAATTGAATGTGGGAAGTGATTTTTTAAGTTTACTTATTTGAATTAGTATGAGCTTTTCCTATTTTAGTTTAACTTCGTTGGTATGAAGACGAGCTATTTGTTGGTTAAACATAATGCATCTTTCATCGTGTCTATTTTGAAGGAACAATTTATTATGCATTAAGAAAAAAGTAATAGAGGTATAAATTCAAGTGCAACTTTATAAAGATTTATAGAGGTTTGCATCTTTGTATTTAGACGACATGATCATGTCAATACATCAATTGATTATTATTAAAATAAAATAATGTTCAATATTTAATATCTTGCCTATGTTAAATATGTAACTTGTTAAACTTTTATCATTGTTTGAATATTTTTTTGAATCTTACTATTCTTGATTCTCAAATTTAGGATTTTGATTTCTCATATGAACCTTGATTTGATAACTATTAAAATTAGTAATATAACTAAAATGTTTTGAGGAAAATGTAAATAAAAATAATAAAAAAAACAATCTGGTTTGATTTAGGTTGATTGAGTCTGTGAAATACTTTCCATGCATAATCCCGGCGAAGTTTTAATTGAAGGTGTAAATCTACCTGTCAAATCCTTATGGGGACAGTGATCAGACAGTGAGGTTCAGGTTTGATATGCCGAGGTGGCATGGATGCAATGCAACTGAGCTGCCTGTAATCATACCATTTTATTGGATTCTGGAATCTTCTCTTTCTGTGTGTTTATATGGTTTCTAATACGTATTATGAGTTTTTCCATAAGAAATATGCTAGATTCCACTGCCATAGGAAGGTACCCTGCAGTGCTGCTAGTTGCAGATTTTGTTTAAAAATCCATTGGAAAACCCGTGTTGAGGGACTGGGCATGTTGATTTTATCAGGTTTGTTCGATGTTGAAAAGAAAGGATGGGTTTACAGGGATAAAATGAAGGATAATAGAAGAGATGAGAGGGGAAAGAAGGGTAAAAGAATGCCTTTTGATTTTTTGCACAGAGGCATCCAGCAAACTGATGGAGCAATATAGTAGGTGTCAGACAGAATATATTAGGAATGCACTCGCTAAAGTACAAACTTGTATTGAACATAAGAAGTAGGAAGAAAGAAAGCCCAACTTATGTGTTTTACCTTTCTGTTGTTTAAAAGAAGAAAAAGTGTTTTTGTTTAATGTATATGTGATCTGCGGTGGAGCTACTCTATGGCCAAAGGGGCCATGGCCCCCCCCTCCCCCTCCTGTACTGATGTGGACCTTATAGATATGTTAAATACTTGTAGGAGTTATGTACTGTCAAGAGAGTTGGTCCTCCCTTTCCATTTCCACATACACACTCAATAGTTTCTGGGGAAGTGATCCACGAACTTATCCCATAAGATTCTATCAAAGTTGTTAAGAAATATATTTAGTTTGTGACCCATTTCAAATTTTTTTGTTAAAATACTCTCTTTGTCAAATGAAAACTTAATAAAATACTCTTTTAGATAAATTCCTGTCAGTCAAATTATTTAGTTTGCCTGGTTTTTCAATTATGGGATTATGCTATATCCATGTGTTGATTTTTTTATTGCCTATTATTTTTGATTTATTTGAATGGTTGTTTAAGACTAGAATATCAACAAACTATCCATTTTTTGATAGATTGGTCAAACTTTTTATATTATTAAAATTAAGCTTGACACAACGATGAGTGATAATTTTCTCACATACTCTTTGATTGTCTACATCAAAAAAATGTTACCAAAAAGTTTAGCACTGATTAATTATAAATAACTTCTTTGATAGAAACGAACATTGATATAATATGTGACTAACTCGATCGTTATTTAAACTATTCCTTTTCTCGTTGACTTCGGTCATAATGAATATACTTTTTCATTTAATATATGAATAAATAAATAAATAAATAAAAAGAATAAATAAGTCATCGGTACTTGTTTGACTTTTTTACATGAGATTTGGCTCCCTATGAGTAAAATTCTGTCTCCTGGCTCCGTCCCTGTATGTGCTCAATACATTGCCTCTGGAGGGGCAGCTTCCCTCTGCAGGGGACGGGGCCTATGGTCGCAATAATTACTAATTCACTATTTGCCTCTGACCGATACCCTTACTTTATTACTGCAGACAGTTTCTTTCTTAACTTACCTGTTGAAGAGTTGCGTCGACTATATCAGGCCACATGAAGAGAGCATATGTAAAAGCATCGTGAACCTGCTTGTTACTTGTTCTGACTCTGTCTCCATTCGAAAGGTGAATTCATATATTGTCATATTTTCTCGTCTTGTGTACATATATGAATTGATTCATATGAATTAATTCGTAAACTTGTTGAATGTAGGAATTGTTGGTAGCCCTTAAACATGTTCTTGGGACAGATTTCAAGAGGGGTTTATTTCCTTTGATTGACACACTGTTGGAAGAGAGGTAAAGTTTTTAACTCGTATATTTGGGCAAGTACATGGCTATGACTTGTTTGTTTTCTTTTGGGTTGATGGTGGTTTTGAGTTTCCATTTTCATTTAGTTCGGACTGTAACTTACCTGTGCATTAGGAGAGTGCTCACTTTTTAATTTTGTTTGAGTCTTTTTTGGGAGAAAGATAATGTAGAGTTTATCTATGGGATTCATTTGGTGCTGGAGTCGAAGATAGTTGTACTCTTAGGAAATCTTGTTTGTGGATCCCATTGCGTTCTCTTTTTGGGATTAATTTGGGTTAATGATATGAAGGTCTCAGATTTTCGATGCTAGATTTTCTCGATTGATGCTATTGGATTGTATCGATTAGTTCTGATCCAGGGTTTCCAAACTTGTTGAGAGCTAAGAGGACTTGCTGATAGCCCAAGGAGGGAGAAGTAGAATTAAGAGGTGAGGTTGCCTTTCTGTTGCGGAATGATTAGTTCCAACGGAAGTCCCGTAAAAGACACAACCGGAGAGGAGGTTTTTTATTTTTTTTTTTGTGATATTCCAGCTATTTGGAATCATCAACCTATGGTTTATGAATTAAGACTAGCAGCTCTTAGAATATCAGTAACTTCACATAATTACTTCATGGAGTCTAATTCTTGCTCCAGGTAATGGGTGGATGTTCTGCGTGCCTCAATTAAACGTGCCACATTTCTAATCCAGTCCTCATGGATTTGGGTTAATGTGGATCAAACGCCCAATTATTGATGCCTGAATTCTCGACTACACAAAAAAAAAAAAATTGCTATGACTTCAGCTGGTCCTTATTGGAAGGTTTGATCGTATTTTGATGACTATTGCGTTCTTGCAATTTTGTTAACTGATTAAGTATTCCCAATTTTTGGAGGCGTGATGCACAAGGCAAGCTTAGGGAATGCCTTATCACTTATCACTTATCAGTGACATTGATATATCATATCCTGCCTGTAATTCTAAAATTGTTGAAGTTTAGAACTTAACTTTCAGTCTGATGCATTGTCTTACTTTGGAATGTGAACGGGGCAACACGTCTTTTATTTTGTTGTTTTTGGCCTTTTGTGTCCACTTGGATGTGTTCACTCTTGTGATGCTTTCTTTACAAGTTTTTATGCATGCATCTTTTTGAGGTAAGCGACACCCTAGTTATTTGATTACTGTGTAATTCTGATTAATAAGGAAATTTTTACCCAAATAAGAGTATTGGGATCTTGTGATACTCCATCTGAACTTCTTAATAAATCATGTTAGGGTCCTTTTGGGAACTGGCCGGGCTTGCTTTGAGACATTGAGGCCGTTGGCTTATAGTTTGCTGGCAGAGGTTGTTCATCATGTTAGGGGAGATCTCTCCTTGTCACAGGTATTACTTTTCCTAAATCTCTAACTTGATGCCATGATGTCTCTATACCATGTTTATTTAGACAAGGAGGCATATATCGGTTGTCCCCTCCTCCCCCCCCTTCCCCTTTTTTCCATTTCCCCCCTTCTTATTCTTTTTCTTCTTGGAGTTGGTTGACTTTCACAGTATCGGTTTAGGAGAAATGAAGTATCCTGTGTGAGGACCCCTCTCTCTGCTCTGCCTTTCTTTCTCCTTCTCCTCTCTCTTTCTGAGGGTTACATTGAGGACCTAATTTCCATCCAAGACATTCAGAGTTCCCAGGAAGTCAAATGGGATGGGAACAGTTGCAGTTCTGGTCTGTATTAAATCACCTGCCCTCATGACAGAGACAGTGTCTTTAAATATTAAGAACCAAAAAAAAAAAAAAGCAAGAAAGAAAAGACAAAATATCTCTTCATTTCAGCAGCAGGAAGTGTGGGTTGGATAGATAAAGTGTTTTAATTCCACAAGACTCGTAATGGTAGGTGATAATTGGTTGAGTTTTAGGTCCAAAGTCTGGAGTTTTGGAGATGTTAGGCTGGAGAGAAAGAGAACAAGAAAGAAGGAAAACCTTACAAATCTTCTATGTCATTTTAGGACAATCACCCAGTAGAGATAATGCAATCTCTCACCACTAAAAGAATAGAAAGCCTGAAAAATTATATTGGTCAACTTATTCAATTGTGTTTATATACTTGCTATACTGAAGCATAGAAATTTGAAAGTCACGTGCCAGGCCAAAGCAGGTGTCAAGACAAGGATTTCCCAGTAAACTCTAGTATTTTTAATGGTAGGATTTAGCAAATGCTCACCAAACTATTTGATTATGATAACCCTCGTTATGAAAAACTTTATATTTCTAACTATGCCGGTTGGAATCACATGAAGTCAGCCTAAAATCCACACTAATGTGTAAGGTAATCTCCACTATGTAATATCTCTGGTGGGAGTCGGCATCATGGGGGTTCATTTAAAATCCATGCTGAGAACTAAGGTAGTCTTAAATATTGTAACACCAGAGGTGGGACCTGTTGGTCCATGTATTGGGCTTCCATGGATTTTTCTTATTTTTGTTCTCGTTTAAGCATACACTTTTCAGGACCAGTCACTGTCGATAACAACGTCCAATAAAGGGATAATTATGTAGTAACTTCTGCAAAGTAATCAGGCCCTAAAATCATGGGAAAAACATCATTCGGAATTTAAGAACAGAGCAAGGCCGTGGCTTTACTGGTACTTGGATGTCATTGCACTTGCATATTTTTAGAGTAATGATTTCAACATTATGGATCCTAAAACCCTGAGGTTCTTGGAACCTTCATTTTACACTAATCACTATTTCTTTAATTTTGGTCCCTTGCTGCCCACAAAATCAAGGGAAAATAATTGGGACACACCGGTGCTAATTAAATATTTTTTAACAGTCTTACGTCTGACATACTTTTGCATAGCTTCAAATTGGGTCGTCTGCTGATGTAGAGTTTAGCTGGACTTGCTTCCTTTTTTTCTAGCCCATTATTGTGACGCCCCAAAAACCGGAGGTTCTTTGTCAACCCGTTGATCACCTATCAACTTGCGGAATATTTGTAGATATCGTGTAACTCGATATCATGCCGTTATGTCCCATTTACCAGGATCCATAATTTAACGAAATTTGGACAAAGTCTCCTTTGTACGGGGAGTTCTACCCAAAACACAACCTGTGCAATCATACAACATTGACCACACCAGATCCATTTTTGAGTAAACATATAACAACATGTAATTTTATATTAAAAATAGTTTATATGAATTCAATTACAATTTTTTTACATACATTATATGCCAAAAACTAAATTACAAGTTTAGTTTTACAAAAACATCATTTAAAGCCACATTTCGGTTTTTCTTCAACAATTAGGCCCCGACTGAGAGTCTTCCACCGGTGTGAACCCCGCATCTGAAATGTTTTCTCATATAGGGTGATTCACGCTTAATAGGGTATCTCCTATAGAGGCTACTCCCTAACCTAAGTGCATATGAAATGACTACATTCAACAAGTAACAAGCATCCCAAACAAGAATATGCAATTAAATGTTGGAATTCTACCATACCATGAAATGAGATGAGACTCACTCATGCACTTTGACCTGAGCCCTCACCGGCTCCCACAACACAATGTAATGTCAATGTGTAATAAATTCGTCATTGATAAAATACATTCAATAATCATTTTGAAATAAAAGTCATGTGTTTATAAAAGGAAAATCATTGTTGAATGTTACATATCGAATGATTATTTTATAAAACAAAATCATGTGTCTTTGTTGAATAGTGGAGCTTTGGTGTCGCACCGCCTATTCGGCACACCGATACACTTTTCTGAAATTTTACCATAGGGGAGTGTATGAACCAAGTAATCGAGTCTTGCACCCGAGGGAGAATCTAGCCCAGCTTGTTATATCTGACACAAGTTTTTTATGCAATTATGCAACTCTGTCGAATCTTCGATTTAACTTTTGTCGAGTTCAAGTATCAACCACCAAGAATGACGTTTGATCAACCATGCACACACACCTACACCCACACTCATGCGATGCCTTTGTGCAAATGCAATATAAAGTACTATTGTAATATCAATGTCATATCTCATATGTAATAATACCATATGAACTAATTTAACTACATTCAACATTTTCATAGCAAATTATATCCAAAGCATATAACTTCCATAAAGTCATCACAATGCTAATATATCATAAGCATATTCTAACATTCACATTTAACAACAATTTTTTTCAAGTATGTCATACATAATCTATGCAATAACACACTTAATTTTTACATAAACATTTAGTCAAACACCTTTAAGGCACTAAATCATGTTATCACATAAAAATGTCCATAATCATCACATAAATCAAAAAATCACAATTAGTGGTTTTCACATACCCAATTATCAAAATTTCAAGAAATCACAATCTAGCAATTCCTATGTATTTAAGTCAAGGTAGAATTTATTCTACCTATTTTCAATACCCATTTCACATTTCAAATACAATAGGCATTTGTTAAATCAAATCTAACAACTTACCTATTTCATACAAGAATCTTAGGTTAGAAATAAACCTAAGTAGGATGAAAATCCTATCTTTTGAAGCGTAAAACAATGCTAGGAAGCTCCAAGAACCCAAATCTTGCCCAAAATCAAGCTTTTTTCAAAATCTCGTCTTTAAATCTTCAGTGATATCCTTCTTTTTTGGTATGGTTGCGTAGCCCTCGTCGTGTAGATCGACTTTAATACTTGATTTAAAGAATTCCGACTAGCGAAACTCCATAGATGCAAGAAAGAAGTCTTAAAATCTTTTTTTTTCCTTTTCTTTCTCTTCCAACTTGAACCCAATAGAAACCTATCAGAGATGTGTCTAAAAAATCAGATTTTTGTTTCTATTTATACACTCTAACGCTTGGTCCACGTCGCGTCATACGTCTCCCATTCCTGGGTCTGTTTTTGTTCTCAAACGATTAAATTTCATACCGGTTTAAGTTCAAAATATTTTATGTGAATTTTCTTTAAATTATTTTTCAACTTTTAAAATTTTATTGAAAAATTCGTTTTTGGGTCATTGGAGATTTGACCGCCTCGTAAAATGTAAAAAATTCGACTATCTCAGAAATTCAATGAAATATGTTTGGATAACTAGATTTTGCGAGACGAATTCAACGGTGAGATCCGTTTTGTCATTCAAACTCTAGAGAAAAACGGATTTTCAACTCGCCCTATAGTTGCAAATTACCGTTGTATCCTTTTTCATAAAAAGTTCAAATTTTTCCGGATTTTACAATTATTGACTTTGATTTTATCACCTGATATCCTATCTTATATTTTATGACACATTTTACTGTCTCCCTATTTTGACTTGTGATCATTCTTTTATCTGTATAACTTATATTTTATTTTGTTTAGTCATATGTGTTGCTGCCGAATCAGATATTCTGAATTCTATATCTAATGGTTAACTCTTCTATATCAATGTGGTGCAGTTATCACGGATTATCTACCTGTTCTCGAGTAACATGCATGATGCTTCATTGTCACTCAGCATTCATACTACTTGTGCTCGCTTAATGTTGAATCTGGTGCAAATTCAAACTCTGTCCTCTAAAAGAAAAGACATTTCTCTTTCTCCCTTCTTCCCCCTTGCCCCACTTTAAGTTTTGACTGCATATATGAATACATGTTGTGATTGATCAATGACTTTATTTGTTGATTTTTTCTTTGGTTACAGGTGGAACCTATTTTTGAAAAAGGTGTCGATCAGCCTTCGATGGATGAAGCACGGATTTTATTGGTCTGTGTTTCATATTGTGTTTTTAGAGTGCCTCCATTTTCATATAGTAGTTGACTGTCTGCAGTTGATGTAACTTGTTGGTATCTGTGTTTTTCTTCGGTCTTAACGTGGTAAATTGTGTAAACTTTTCCTGTAGGGGCGAATTTTGGATGCTTTTGTTGGGAAATTTAGCACTTTCAAACGTACTATCCCCCAGGTACTCAAAATTAATCGAGATGCTATATAACTGTCATGCTGGACATCCATGAGGAATCATGTTGACTTCAAGGATCCAAATTTCGTTTCGGTCACCTAGGAAATGTAGTCATTTCAACGTATTTTGAAAATGTTTCGACTAGTTTCAGAAACAAAATGAAAAAAATTTAACATTTAATTTTTGGAAAACATTGGTCGAAATTTTCCGAAGTATCTTGAAATAGCTTGAAACATTTCGAAACCAAAACAATTGTGTAAATAAATTGAAATATTACAAAACACTTCGAAACATTATGAAATATCTCGAAATATTATAATTTTGATTCTATCGCTGATTCATTTCGGTCTCCTTGGAAATAAAAATGTTTCGGACGCTTCGATCGTTTCGAAACAAAATTTTAATCCCTGGTTGACTTATTTGTCATCAGAACATTTTGGCGATCGATTTATCAAACATCCTAGATTAGTTGGAGATTGAAAATGGTTTTCTTTTGTTTCTGTATCTTAAAGGTCTAATTATTTTTATGATTACTTGGGTGGGATCTTGTTGCTATAGAAAATGCATGTGATAGGCGATTGATTAAGGAAGTTAAAGGTCTAATCATTCAATGTTGGTCCCCGTCAATAGTGTGTTGGGTGCAAACTTGATTCCCATGTTTTCGCTCTTGGAGGGTATTGCTTTTCATAAATATAATTCTTTCTTATAATAGTTTCCGCAGAAGCATTTTTTGTTGCAGATTTTAACTTTTCTTATCTCGCTGAAGTGGTGATGGTATGACGCCATGATAAGTGGTCCCTCTTTAGCTTCTATTTTGGATGTGTTTCAATTTCTTAGTTGGAAATCTAAGGTCTTGTTGCCTTGAGTGATTGTACACATAAGATTATATGCATTTGCTCTTGCATATGGAATGTATAGGTTTTAATCACTTGTTTATTGTTCAAGAGGCCAAAATGTTAGCAAGATGACTCCCTACTACCCAACAGGAAAAATCTGTAATCGTGGGACTCCTTTAAATTGGTCTAACCTCTGATCAAAGATCACTTCTTATGTACTTATGTGAGTCTTTGTGCTTTATTTTTGGTGGTAGCTACTGGAAGAGGGAGAGGAAGGAAAAGATCATTCTACACTGAGATCAAAGCTTGAACTCCCTGTGCAGGTAATTTTGATAACTTGCCCTTTCTGTTTATGGTTGTGTTTGTTACCACAACTTTCCGAAGTTTAGTCTACCCTTTTTTTATCCTCGAGTAACGAGATGTGTAATTTTTAAAGGGCTTCAACACCCTCCTACCAGAAAAAAAAAGTACAGTGGAGGAAGAAAAGAGGAAAAGCTCCGTGGGGGGGGGGGTGGAGGCATCAGTGGATACATAATCTGTTTGTTTTTGTATTATAATCAGTTTATTAGTAGCAGTACTATAAAGCAAAAACCATTACATCTATTGTACTGGTGTTTACTTTAAAATTCACTGGCTTCATTATACTGCTAATTAACTTGTTCTGTTTGCATCTTTTTCGTACTACTTTGAATCTGTGGAAGTGAGGGCAATGAATGCAAATTCAAGACAGCAGTACATTGAAAAGTTTTTCTGATCAAAAATCTGCTGACAATCAGTACATTTTTTGGTGTTCATTGTTACGAACTTTTATTTACCTAATTTTTTGTTCTATCACTGTTTACATTTGGGTCTTGACAAACTTGTTGTGCTCCCCACTTAAGAAATACAGACATGGACACACCTAACACAGTCACAGACAGGTTTCTTAAAAACAAAACATGGACATGTCAGGGACGCATGGAATAAAATATATGTATATTTCTTATGACCAAAATTCTCAAATTTGGCCTAAAACATATTTTATAAGGTTGACATAAATTATTTGTGAAATATATGCATTGTTGCCCATCTTGGCATAAATCCAAATCACTGCACAAAATCCATTCCATTGGGCTGAGGAAAAGATACCTAGAAATTCCACCGAGGCAAGCCCACCCACATCCCAGTATCAAGGTTCAGATAAGTTGCATAAGGTGTATTTGGCCAGAGAATAATCTGGATAAACAATTGAAATGTGGCACGTGGCAGATGAAAAATGGTAAAAGGAAGATTCCCTCTTCTATCTTTCCTTTCTGGGAACAAGATGTGAAAACTCAACTTCACTCTTTTCTCTTTCGCTCCCATGTCTCTAAGTCCTGCACCTCTGCAACTTCGGTCTTCTCTCTCTAAAACCTTCAATCGACAGCAGTAGAACAACGGATCCTTGGCAGTGAACACATGGGCCATGACCTCTATTTATGGGTTGTGGTGCAATGGGCTGTGTTATATGGTTACTTTTATGGGATGTGCATCTGCTTTGTTGGATTTTGCAAGAAACCTGCAACTGCGAGTGCCTTCAACAGATTGGAAACGACGTAAAGGTGTTCCAAGTGTGTCTGGAGGTGCCCGGGATATGTCCAAGATCATGAAATGTGAGATAGTTTGGATACTCTATTTCGCTTGTTCGCCATTTGTCCATGTCCCAAATGTGCCAGACACTGGTATGTGTGCCTAGATGACGTGTCAGTGCTTCATAGTTGCCCACAAATGTTTGACATCTCTTGGTTTAGGTTTTTGAGCATTGCAAATACGGTGATTGTGCAGATCAAAGTATAGTTGTCTCCAAAGAATATTAGTTTATTGTCTATTGCTATTCGTTGATGTAATGTGAGATGCGAACCAGTTAAAATGTTTAACATCCAAAGTATAGCAAAAGATGAGAGATCCCTGATATTGTGCTTAACTAGTCTGAGGAGTGGAAGGTTAAATGTGCATTTATATTTTATGAGGTTTGTGGATAGCTTGCTTGTTCAATGTGACTGGTGAAACTTGGGTTTCTTTCGCTACATTGAAGAAGTTGCAGGTCAGATTTCTGGGTTTTGGGAAGACCAAAGAACTGATGTACTTTGGAATTATGCATCGATGGCAATTCTTTGGTGTCCTTGCTTTGGGCGGAATGCTAGAATTTTTTAGGAGTGTTCTGTTTCCTTTAGAGCTAGTCTGGGAAGGAATTGTGTTCGTCATTTTTTCATTAACAAAAGCCACTGCAAATTTCAAAGTGGTGCTTTTGGCAGATTTTCAACAAGTATTGGGAGGCTCCTTAAGTTTCTTTGTTATATTCTTTTTATTTTACTCTATTTATCCTTTTTTTCTTTGAGGATATCTTGTCCTCGATATTGCAAAATTTCTTTCATTCTTTTCCTCCATAAGACTCTTCTTCTATATAAAAAAAAAGGCAGTAAATGAGCTTGTTTATGGTTTTATTTCTCTTGTTGATTTACGTTGTATTGTCATTATTATATGTCTACATCTGGTGGTAAAACTGGTTTTGGCAAATCAATTTTTATCATATACTAGTTGAAGGTACAACTGAAACTTGCTTTTGCTTTGTAATGAAATCTGCCATTTTCCCTTAAGCACCATGTTCCCCTCCTTTTTTTCCTCTAACCCCTCTGACCCTGAACAACAACGATGTTGCAGGCAGTTTTAAATCTTCAGGTTCCTGTGGAGCATTCTAAGGAAGTCAGTGATTGCAAGCATCTGATAAAAACCTTGGTTATGGGTAATTATTCCTCTTTTGGATTCCTTTTTCTTTTCTGGTTTTTTATTAAATGCAAATGGTGCTTAATACTTTACTATGCTAAACAGGGTTAATTCATATTCTTGTACTAATTTATTTGTTTCTTTAATTTTCACTGTTATGGTTCTTCAGGAATGAAGACTATAATCTGGAGCATCACTCATGCACATTTACCCCGGTCTCAGGTCTCTTTGTATCTCTCAGTCTGCAGTGCTACATCTTTAGTGTTATTTTATTATCTTATATGGTCCTGCAACTGGTTTGTTTCCCCTGTGCAGGGGGTTTTATCAATTCTCTAACTCTAAACTTCTGTGGTGTTTAGGTTTCTCCTTCCACGCATGGTACACCTCCACAAGGGCTTGCTCCAACAGCCAGTTCATCAATACCGCAACCATTCAAAGGGATGAGAGAAGATGAGGTATTAACTCTTAACACAATGTTTGCTTATGCATTCCATTGACAGGATTAACTTAATCTGACTTTGGTAGGTATGGAGAGCTTCTGGTGTATTAAAGAGTGGTGTGCATTGCTTAGCCCTGTTCAAAGAGAAGGATGAGGAAAGGGAAATGGTCCATCTTTTTTCCCAGATTTTGGCTATTATGGAGCCTCGAGATCTCATGGACATGTTTTCATTGTGTATGCCGGAGCTTTTCGAATGCATGATTTCCAACACTCAGCTAGTCCACATGTTTTCTACCCTTTTGCAAGCTCCTAAGGTTTTCCGGCCATTCGCAGATGTTTTGGTTAATTTCCTTGTGAGTAGCAAACTTGATGTCCTGAAGCATCCGGATTCACCCGCAGCAAAACTAGTTTTGCATCTCTTTAGGTTTTTATTTGGCGCCGTTGCCAAGGCTCCTTCAGATTGCGAACGTATTCTGCAGCCTCAAGTGCCTGTTATCATGGAAGCTTGCATGAAAAATGCTACTGAGGTTGAGAGGCCAATTGGATATTTGCAACTTCTTCGTACAATGTTTCGTGCACTTGCTGGAGGAAAATTTGAACTTCTGCTGCGGGATTTGATTCCTACACTGCAACCTTGCTTAAATATGCTATTGGCCATGCTTGAGGGGCCTACTGGTGAAGATAGGAGGGAACTCTTGCTGGAGCTTTGCTTAACCTTGCCTGCACGCTTAAGCTCATTGTTACCTCATCTTCCCCGTCTTATGAAGCCTCTAGTCATGTGTCTTAAAGGGGGTGATGACCTTGTGAGCTTAGGTTTAAGAACCCTAGAGTTTTGGATAGATAGCTTGAACCCTGATTTCCTGGAACCAAGTATGGCAAATGTAATGTCTGAAGTTATTTTGGCATTGTGGTCTCATCTGAGGCCTGCACCCTTTCCTTGGGGTGGGAAATCATTGCAACTCCTTGGTAAATTAGGTGGTCGTAACAGACGCTTTCTGAAAGAGCCTCTTGCACTTGAGTGCAAGGAAAACCCAGAGCATGGGCTTCGCTTGATTCTTACATTTGAGCCTTCCACTTCATTTCTGGTACCTCTAGATCGTTGTATAAATCTTGCTGTGGCAGCTGTCATGCAGAAGGACGGGGCTGTTGATGCTTTCTACCGGAAACAAGCCCTGAAGTTTCTTCGTGTATGCTTGTCCTCGCAGCTTAATTTGCCAGGACATGTTACTGATGAGGGATCAACATCTATACAGCTGTCATCTTTTCTAGTTTCCTCTGTTGATCCATCTTTGAGAAGGTCTGAAGCATCTGATATAAAGGTTGGTTTGATGAAATTTTATTTTAGTTGTTGCTAAAAGCACTTGTACAATCGCTTTCTTACCATTTCATTACTCTAAATTTAGATTGCTGATTCATTAAAATGTCATAGCTTTCTTGCCTTCTATTATATTTTCATTCAATGCATTGACTGAAGGTTTTATGTGATATGTACTTTCAACCAATTCATCCTCTTTTTTCTCTCTCTGTTGTTATTGCCTCAATATGGTTTAAGATCGCGGCATCTGTGATTGATTTGGAGTGCATTGATGTCGGTCGTGGCATTGCAGAATGACATCAATCGATATGCTCGAAATTTTAGATGAAGTTGAATATGATTAGAGATTCAACAATATTGCTGCATTGGAGAGTTGTATCAAGTTATTCAATGATGATGACTTGGCATCGACAGTAGACGTCTGGACAACTTGGCTGCGTCGTGCGAGACTTGTTATGATATTGGAACAGAAGGTTCTGAGTTGTTTGTATCCGCCAATTCTTTGAACCATGCCCCCATGATGGCCTCTATCTGCATTATCATTGCCCATACACGGTCATGTGAATGTTCAACCGTAGATATAGGAAAAAGGCTTGTTCATATTTAGGAATTATTAGAAACCGTTGGAGCCTATTTTCTCCAACAAACTGTTTCGTAATTGGAGATTACAAGTGGCCACTGGAGCTAGGCCTTATTTGAATCATGTTCCCATTATTAACACTAGGCCTTCTAGTAATGTGTTTCTATTGGTGGAAAGGCTGCAACAATATACTGTTTCTGGATAATGAATTAATTGTGGTCAGTTTTTTTATTATTATCTTAGTTGTGCTCGAGTATCGCCAGTGGCCTTCTTTGCTTTTGGATAACATGTTCTCCTAGTTTATGTGTGAAATCATATGGATTTTCAGCAGTGTAAAATTAGAAAGAAGTTCGTTCTTGGTTTCCCTAGGTTAACATACAGGATATTTTGGTAAGTGTGATTTTCAATGATAATTGGCTGGGGAAAAATCAATGAGATGAATCAGCCACTGAACTGTTTGAAACAGGAACATTGTTTGGTTTAATTGGTACGTTGGATTTGTAGATGTGTTTAATTTCAACTCTCAAACTCCAGGTTTACTAATACCGCTCCCAACCTTAGCACAGATTTAGCCACACTAGGATGGACATACTTGTTGATTAGTCTTTTTGTCAGACCCCGAGTATCAGGCATAACTTTCTCAAAGTTAATGGTTAAAAAGTTACAAGAAATAAGAGTGGGAGAATCTCATCCTGATTTTGTTTTGTTCTCCTAGATTTCTTATCAATTAGAGATAAAAAAATATAGCAAAGAAAGCGAGTATACAAGGTTTTTTAAGAAACCCTGTGGTTACTTGGGGGAGTGAGAGAGGTAACTAAGGGGCTGTGCTTTTTATTTTATCTTCCCCTTGTGGTGCTGCTTTCCTGCTCCAAGCTTGAATTTGCAATAAGTGGATTCACCCCTAATCTGCCGACTGGGACGTGGACTGCACGTGAGGCTCTTTTCTTTTAGCACCTTCATTCTGCATAGAGATGTGAAGTTTTAAGCACTGTAGTCAACTTTGGTGGGTTTAGGATATCTGAAGAGTTTCATCGAATGATATGTGGGGTGTTACTAGGAAGAGAAGAAAGTTGTGTTTTTGGCCATTCTTGCTATTGCACTTGGTTGTGATTGTTCGACTACAAACTGTTATTTGAAAATTTCAATACAATTTTGGGGCTTTATCAACTTGATGCATGTCTGTAATATTGACTACAAGTCAATGGAACTCCTTGATTATTATGTCACTCAATGTATATGCACTCATTTACAGCATTCGACACTATTATTTTCTCAAATTGTATGCTCTTATCTGTTTTCTTTTTTGTATATGTCAAACCTGTAGTGAATCCTTTCTCATGCATTTTTTCCATTCCATTTCTACATGGTTGGGGTTGCAGACTTCTGCAAAAATTTCCCAATTTATGTTGAATTTTAATAACTTATGAATGATTCGTATGTTAGTATTGGCATTAAAAAAAGTAGCATATGTCAATTCTATGAGAATGAGTGCTTTTTTTTTTCTGGAAATGGTTTATTGTAATTTTTACATGTAACTGTTCGCCTCATCCTCTAATGATTGGTAACCTACTGTGTTCTAACTATGAGATTGCTCACCATGGGTATGTGTGATTGCTATTTTTCAGTTTTGACTTGACTGTGGTCGATGATACACCATTCTCAGTTATTTGTTCTAGGACAGTTTGGTCTCCAATTATTTATCCCTCCTTTTCCTTGCTGAATGTCTCTGTCGTCCTTGGTTGCTTGATATTGATAGCTTTTAATGGCGAACAAATATTTATGCAGGCTGACTTAGGTGTGAAGACAAAGACCCAACTTATGGCTGAGAAAACTGTGTTCAAGATTCTCTTGATAACCATCATTGCTGCAAATGCCGAACCTGATTTGCATGATTTGAAGGACGAATATGTTGAAAATGTTTGCCGCCATTTTGCAATCCTATTTCACATAGACAATTCCTCAGCTAACACATCGGCTCCAAGTGCTCCGCTAGGTGGTCCTATGCTTTCATCGAATTCCAGTGTCGGTTCAAAGTTAAGAAATAGTACTTGCTCTAATCTGAAAGAGTTGGACCCCCTAATCTTTTTAGATGCATTAGTGGATGTGCTGGCAGATGAGAATAGACTGCATGCTAAAGCTGCTCTGAGTGCACTGAACGTATTTGCTGAGACACTTCTCTTCCTTGCACGCTCAAGACATGCTGACGTGCTTATGTCAAGAGGAGGTCCTGGTACTCCTATGATCGTCTCTAGTCCATCAATGAGTCCTGTATATTCTCCTCCTCCAAGTGTTCGAATACCGGTTTTTGAGCAACTTTTACCTCGTCTTTTGCATTGTTGCTATGGAAGTACTTGGCAAGCTCAAATGGGAGGAGTTATGGGGCTTGGTGCTTTGGTTGGAAAGGTCACTGTTGAAACTTTATGCCTTTTCCAAGTACTAATTGTTCGTGGGCTGGTATATGTTCTTAAAAGGCTCCCCATATATGCTAGTAAAGAGCAGGAAGAGACAAGTCAGGTGCTTACACAGGTTCTCCGTGTTGTGAATAATGTTGATGAAGCAAACAGCGAAGCTCGGAGGCAAAGTTTTCAAGGAGTTGTTGAATTTCTTGCATCAGAATTATTTAATGCCAATGCATCTATTAATGTAAGAAAGATTGTGCAGTCTTGTTTGGCACTTTTGGCAAGTAGAACTGGCAGTGAGGTATCTGAGTTGCTTGAACCGTTGTACCAACCTTTGCTTCAGCCTCTTATAATGCGTCCACTTCGTTTAAAGACTGTTGATCAACAGGTAGATTTTTTGTTTCCCATTGTTGTGTTTACTGCTTGCTGATATTATTAATTAACTTTATTGTGTGGCATTTAGGTTGGAACAGTTACTGCTTTGAATTTCTGCTTGGCTTTGAGGCCCCCTCTTCTGAAGTTGAATCAAGAACTAGTGACTTTCCTGCAAGAAGCATTGCAAATAGCTGAGGCTGATGAAACTGTGTGGGTTGTGAAGTATATGAACCCAAAAGTTGTTACATCGTTAAATAAGCTCCGCACAGCTTGCATTGAACTACTATGTACGGCAATGGCATGGGCAGATTTCAAAACTCAAAATCATTCTGAATTGCGTGCTAAAATTATTTGCATGTTTTTCAAATCCTTGACAAGCAGGACACCAGAAATTGTAGCTGTTGCTAAGGAGGGCTTAAGACAGGTTTTTGGTGCTTGTTCTATTGTTTGTATTGATTATTTGTTATTGGGTAGACTGAAATGTTTGGTAAACAATTTCATTATTATTTTTAGTAACAGATTTTGTCTGATTGTTCTATGTTTACGTTTTACTAGCTTAGTGTGGTTGACCTCGTTATATTCATCACATGGTTTAGAAGTAGGGTGGATTAGTGAGGAAGGTTGGTTTGGTTGGATGATGGCTTATCCCGTTTACATGGGCTTTAATTAAGTGCATATAATAGCCAATAGGTGGTATTTCTTACTTGTGCAAGAGTAACCTGCCCAAATGTTTGAAATGTTGAGTTGCTTTCTTCTTGGGTTTGGTGTCGTCCCTTTTGCATATTTTCTGTTTAATAGTCAGAATTTTGAAGCTCGCTCCTTTTTCTGTTGTCTTTTTTAGGTTATTTTACAGCAAAGGATGCCCAAAGAACTTCTGCAGAGCAGCCTGAGACCAATATTGGTTAACTTGGCACATACCAAAAATCTTAGCATGCCTCTTTTGCAAGGTCTGGCCCGTCTGCTTGAACTTCTGTCCAACTGGTTCAATGTTACATTGGGTGGTAAATTGTTAGAGCATCTTAAGAAATGGTTGGAACCCGAGAAACTCGCACAATGTCAGAAGTTGTGGAAGGCTGGTGAAGAACCAAAAATAGCTGCTGGTGAATTATCTAGTTTGTGTTTTTATGGTTAAAGTTGTACGTGCACACACACTCACAGATACAAATGTTGATGTGCTGATTTAATTTATTGATCGTCTTGCAGCTATTATCGAGCTTTTCCACCTCCTTCCTTCTGCGGCAGGGAAGTTCCTTGATGAGCTTGTAACCCTGACTATTGATTTGGAAGCTGCCCTTCCCCCGGGACAGTTTTATAGTGAGATTAATAGTCCATATAGACTTCCACTGACCAAGTTTTTAAATCGTTATCCAGCAGCGGCTGTTGATTATTTTCTTAGTCGCTTATGCCAGTCAAAATATTTTAGTCGGTAAGGTTGAGATTCTCAAGTGAATTTATACATGTATGGTTGGCCTGAAAAACAAATCAGTGAAGTTTTTGATTCTTATGTTTTTTATTTTTTATTTTTTGGCATAAAATCCAGGTTTATGTATATTATACGGTCAGATGCTGGCCAACCATTGAGAGAAGAACTTGCGAAGTCACCAGAGAAGATACTTGCAAGTGCCTTTCCTGAATTTTTACCAAAAACAGACACATCAATGGCTCAGGGAGCTTTTACTCCACCTACAGCTTTGATGGGTGATGAGGGCATTGTCACTCCTCAACCTGAAAGTTCTAATCCGACTTCTGCCAACTCGGGTGAAACCACAGATGCGTATTTTCAGGGACTTGCACTGGTCAAGACTTTGGTTAAACTGATGCCAGGCTGGTTGCAGAGTAATCGTGTTGTTTTTGATACATTAGTACTTCTGTATAAATCACCTGCAAGAATTGTCCGTTTGCAAAATGAGCAGGAACTGAACCTAGTGCAAGTAAGTCTGATGACCATCAATCAGAAGTTGTAAATTTGGTCTGCCTTGTTTTTTTCCTAAACTGTAAAGTGTCTGGAACTCTTGCATTTCCTCCTCGAGGCATGGAAAAGGTTTTATATTCTCGTTAAGATATCAGAGCAGTCATTCCAATTTCTTGAACTTTGCACCTATCCTTAGAGAACTTTATCAGTGAAGTCTGCCCACTATATTGATACAGTAGGTTGAGTTATTAGTCTATTCTAATATTTTACTCTGCCCTTTCTTTTCTCATTCCACTGTTGCAGATCCATGTATTTCAGAGTCAAGTTTGTATGCGTCACTTTTTATTAAAAAAAAAAGGAACAGTATCTGGGTCTTGGCCGTCCCGTAGAGGATGTTTTCCCAATTGCTATGCATGGTTCATGGACATTTTCCAAGTAACTTGTGCTTATTTTTCTTCTATTAACATTTTTTTTGGGGAAATTAGTGTTATTAAAAAGTTGAGCTCTATAAATGGATCGCTCACGTGAACTTCTCATTATTCCAACAAAAAAGAAAAGAAAAAAGGAATGAAAGAATTCTTCTTTTGCTATGTTATTGCAGGTAAGAGGGCTTATATTTGTATGCTGTACCCATACTCGATGCATTAAGAAAAAAAAGTTGTAATTGAGCTTCGTGTTACTGATTTAATGTTCAAGTTTCATTTTTCGTCTGTGTTAATAGAAAAAAAAAAATCTTACTCACACTGTTTCTTGCAACTGTGACACAGATCTGTTATAATGTGTGCAGTATTTTTCACTTTTAATAATCGATACCTATATTGATTTTCTATTTGATTAAGTATGCAAATTCCAAGTGATTTCGAGATAATTTATATATTGCAGGTGAAAGAAAGCAAATGGCTTGTCAAATGCTTCCTGAATTTCTTACGCCATGATAAGAGTGAAGTCAATGTCCTATTTGATATCCTCTCCATATTCTTGTTTCGTACACGCATCGATTTTACTTTCCTGAAGGAGTTCTATATTATTGAGGTATGCTTATTTTGGAGAGAATGATTAATTTCCTGTGTTCATTTTTTGTCGTGTTCTCTTTTTCTCTGTCATTTTCTGTTATTAATATTCTGTTTTGATACTGTTTCCAATCCTTACTTTGCTATTCAGGTTGGTGAGGGCTATCCACCCAACATGAAGAAAACCCTCCTTTTGCATTTTTTGAATCTTTTCCAATTAAAACAGCTAGGTCATGATCACTTGGTGGTGGTCATACAAATGCTCATTCTCCCTATGTTAGCTCATGCTTTCCAGAATGGCCAAAGTTGGGAAGTTGTGGACACCACTATTGTTAAGACCATTGTTGACAAGCTTCTTGATCCTCCAGAAGAGGTAAATAATTGATGCATGATTTTTATGACACTTTTTCCTTGTATCAATTCTTGTTTCTAACTTGGCAAGGCATTTGTGCGGTCCACATATTTATATATCGAGGATTTTCTTATCTTTTGTAGGTCTCTGCTGATTACGATGAGCCCTTGAGGATAGAGCTTTTGCAGCTTGCCACTCTACTTCTCAAGTATCTTCAGAGTGACCTTGTTCATCACAGGAAGGAACTCATTAAATTTGGCTGGAATCATCTCAAACGTGAAGACAGTGCTAGTAAACAGTGGGCATTTGTGAATGTTTGCCACTTCTTGGAGGCATATCAGGCGCCCGAGAAAATAATACTCCAGGTAGCTTCATAAATCTATAACCATAGCCAGCTATATGTTCACTATTACTACTATATTGTGTGTCGTAATTACTATTCATTGCTTTCCCTTTACATCACCTAATAGGCATGGCAAACTTCATATTACCAATTTCAAATTCATAGTTTGATTCTGTGTACCCTCATGTCCTCAGCAGAGAAATAGGTGAGAAAAAGAACATCTGGTGCTTGAATCATCAATGCTTTATTCTACTAATGAACTGGTCAAAATGAGTCAAAGTAGTTATAACTTGGGAATGCTACTGAAGGCTTCACAAAGGATAAATAAAGGCAGAGAGTTTGATTGTCATATGAATGAAATTACTTTTGTTCCAGTCTGACTTCAAGAATGATAGCATTTTGCTCCACGTTTCGTTCATGCATCAAGGGTTAAAAGGGTTTTGAAAGTGTGTTGAATAAGATTTTCAGAATATTTTTCCAATTGAATCTATTGTTCTTCTCAAATTTGTAATACAGTTTTCTGCTCACTTTTTTTTTTTTTTTTAATCTGTGAATCTAGGTAAAGAAAGTTCCAACTGTTTCTTCATGGCCACTTCATCTTTGCTATGAGGCTGTTTCTGCTTCCCAAAAGTTTCCATTTTTCCTCATAATAGATGCCATTAGACAGGGCTCCAGATGCCACCGACACCTACCTTTAACATCCAAGAGAAAACTTAGTCCCCAGATGATGCAGTGCTTTGGCAATGTAGGATTTGTAGTCTATTCTGCACTGTTATTTGTTGGGGACAAAGTTATCTATTGTTGAAACTTTATCTACTGCATTTTCTGTTAGTACCTTGGAATTATGTGGATTGAATGTTTGGGAAACATATTCTTTTGTGTTTTAGATAACTAATTTGTTTCTATGACTTACATTATCTTGAGATCCCAACTCTTACACCAATTAAGAAATTGTACTCACAGCAAGTTGAAACTGCAGGTGTTTGTGGCGCTTCTTCGAACCTGCCAGCCGGAGAATAAAATGTTGGTCAAGCAAGCTCTTGATATTTTAATGCCAGCACTTCCACGAAGATTGCCACTTGGTGATTCCCCTATGCCAATTTGGATACGTTACACAAAAAAAATCCTTGTCGAGGAAGGACACTCAATTCCGAATCTAATCCACATATTTCAGCTCATAGTCCGCCATTCAGATCTCTTTTACAGCTGCAGAGCACAATTTGTGCCTCAGATGGTGAATTCACTCAGTCGCCTTGGATTGCCATATAATACTACTGCAGAAAATAGGCGTCTCGCAATTGAACTTGCTGGATTGGTTGTCAGTTGGGAAAGGCAAAGACAAAATGAAATGAAAATAGTAACCGACAGTGATATTCCTCACCAGAGTACCGATGGATATAGCCATGGGTCAACTGGTGTTGATCCTAAGCGTTCGGTGGATGGATCTTCATTTTCCGAAGATCCAAGTAAGCGAGTAAAGGTTGAAGCTGGTCTTCAATCCCTGTGTGTGATGTCACCTGGTGGTGCCTCATCAATTCCTAACATAGAAACCCCTGGATCTTCTGGCCAACCTGATGAAGAATTCAAGCCGAATGCAGCAATGGAGGAAATGATCATCAATTTTCTCATAAGAGTAAGGCTTCCTTCTTGAAAAGAAAGAAAATAAATCCCACTTTTGGGTCAGATTATGGTCACACCACCAAAGTTTATACAACCCGTCATTGAATAGGAACTTAACCTGTAAATATCGTCAAACCTCAAATTGCATGAAACAGTTTCAAGTAAATTTTGCAATACTTGCCTTACATCTCTTATTGCATGAAACAGTTTCATTCCTACCACGTGATTGTTCTTGCCTTTGTGAACACTTTCAACAACTTGTCAAATACTCTGCTTTTTAACTTGTTTCTGAATTTGAAGTTGATGTTGTGCTAGTTTTTACCATGGCTACATGTTGTCTGTCCCTTAACTTCTTTAAACTACTACAAATTTTTTGCGTACTTTCATTGGTAACCTTAGTGCTGAGGCCACTACTTTTGGCCTAAGGTGCTAGGGTTCTTCCGTAATCTTAGTTGTATCTAATCTGCAAAATTTGTTGTGTTATTGCCATAGTTATTTTAGTTGCTTTAATGTGTTCACTTGCTGACATCCACTATCCGTTTTGAATTTCCATGGAAGCAACCAGCAAATTTATAAAGTATGCCTATTGGTTACACTTTTCATAATTTGACATTTTCTTTGAGTGCTGAGAAATTAATTGGTCACACATTTCCATCAGTTGATCTGCATGTAAATTTGTCATGTTATGATTTGAGATTGTGTTATTACCAGTCCTATAGTGGTATTGACTTTGGCTTCCTGAAAGTAGGTAGCTTTGGTGATAGAGCCCAAGGATAAGGAAGCAAGTCTCATGTACAAACAAGCTTTAGATCTCCTATCACAAGCATTGGAGGTGTGGCCAAATGCTAATGTGAAATTCAATTATCTGGAGAAGCTGCTAAGCAGTATTCAACCATCTCAGTCAAAAGACCCGTCGACAGCTCTTGCACAGGGCCTGGATGTCATGAACAAGGTGCTGGAAAAGCAACCACATTTGTTTATCCGAAATAACATCAACCAGATTTCCCAAGTATGACTCAATGAAACCTTTGTTTTGTTTGGTGTATCTATAGTATCTCTCTCTCTCTCTCTCTATATATATATATATATATATATGGTAACTTCCAACTGGTGACGGTTTTTTCGCCTAGCAATACCATTCTGCTGAGAGGTGCCGGCACAAGAACAGGAAGTCTGATGAATAATACCAGTTTTTCGAAGATAAGCCGAAAAGGGATCAGATTCACATTCACGAGTGTTATCAGAACGTAAAATGCGAATACGACAACCATACTAAATTTTTCTTTCTTTATGAAAGGTCTCAAAAATAAAAAATAATTCAAAACGAGCTTTCATAAGAAATAACCAAGTCACATGAGAATAATCATCCACAAATGTCATAAAATAAGGGAATTTATTAGATTAAATATTTTTTATTGGACCCTATATATCAGAATATACTAATTCAAAGGGAGTAGATACACGATTATTGAATCTAGACTGAAAAGACCCATATTGATGTTTACTAAGTTGACAAGCTTCACACGACACAGAACAAAGGTTGGGAATTTGACTCTTTAGATTTAGAGGGATGACCAAGACGATAATGTCATTGAAAGGGAGATGACGAAGTCTAAAGTGCCCGAGTAAGTGGATCAAGGTCGAAGTAGTAGAGATCATCGACTTCATGGTCTGTATTAGTCTTCTTCTTCGTCTAGAGATCTTAAAATACACAGTAAGAGAGAAAAAAAGTTACTGAACAATTAAAGGAACGAATAATCTTGCTAACGGAAAGTAAACTAAAAAGGAAATTGAGGGACAAATAAAACAAATTATAAGGACATCATGACTCAATTGAGTAGTCCCCAAACTTGAAACCTTATAAGAAGTATCATTAGTAAGAGTGACATTATATGGGAAAGTAACAGGACGATAAGTATAAAATACACTAGACGAACTAGTCATGTGATCTAAATCGTCGGAGTCAATGCTTCAGGGACTGCGAGTGGAGGATAATAAATAAGTGAAAGTGATACCTAACTGGGTAAATGTAGCAGTGGAGGAAGATGGAGCAATCAGATGTAGAGACATGAATTAACCATACTCCTCTCGTGTGATAGTAACCAACTCAGAGTCAGGTGGAGCTGATCGACATATGAGAGCCGGTAGAGAGGAAGTATCATTCTGATAGGAGATTTGATTGCAGCACCAGACGATTTTTTGATGTAAATCACAACAATAATCAACAATGTTAACCTCTATGACCACAATGAGTGTAGGAACGAGGACCTCCACAACTGCCACAACCTCCATTATTGTGGCCAGTGAGAACAACAAGAGTTGAGCGATCAGTGGACAAGTCCTTAACAATACCTGGGGAGGAAGAGTGAGTAGACATGGTAGCACAGTAAAAGAGAGAAGACCTCAGGAAGAGATAGAAGACTGGACTCACCCAAAATCTGAAGCGAATAGGCTCATATTCAGGTTTCAAATCAATAAGGAAACAAACAACATCCAACTCCTCACGTTGCTTCTGCAAAACAGTCACATCAGTAGTAAACGGGTGGTGGTAGGTCTTCAATTCCTCACAAACACCCCGAATTTGAGGGTAATAATCTTCGAGACTCAGAGCACCTTGTTTTAGGCGAAAATACTATTTGCACACTATAAGCTCGAGTCAAATTATCTGTGTTAGAATACATGGTGGCCAAGGGATCCCAAATTTATTTGGCCGTGTCAAGATAAAGTAACGTAAAACTGATACTAGTTGCAATGCTATTCAATAGTAATGAGACAATCTTTCGCTGGGGAACCGTCTTCCTTGTCTTATGTCGGATCTTATAATTGTAGAGGCCACAAGTAGCATAGTCTTTTAACCCAGCTCGCTCACTCCTCCAAATATGAACATAAGATAGGCTAAAGGACCCTTTCTCAAGGAAAAGCTTCTTATGACAAGTATGCTAGACTTTTCAAGAAGGTTGTGAATGTCCTTTCTCATCGCTAACAAATTATCTTTTTCAACCCGAAGTCATAGTCCCTTTTGTGCGGGGTTCTTCTATTTAAGATTTAATTCAACTTTTTCCGACTTAAAGAAAGCCCTAATCTTTCTTTACTTTCTAAATAGATCAAATTTTCACTCATTTCTCCCTAGCCGAGAATAACCTTATAGTGGTTGATCGCTCTATCCATCTCGTGTTGTTTTACCTTTAGCCTTTTCAGTCCCTAGCTTGGCTTGTGGAAGGGCTACTCCTGAAAGGCTAGCTTTAAATTTCTATTCTGAAAGTCGCCCTCAACCCTCGTAACGCAACTAACCCTTTTATCTATGACCTGCCGAGCACTAAGCCTTGAGCCAAAAGGATAGATTTTGTTCTTCGATAGCGCATTGTTTTTTTCTTCCACTTGACTTGAAAGAAGAGTTTTTTCTACTCGTTTACTAAGCGAATCACTTGACTAACGGTAACGGGCTACACGAATTGACTTCACTTTTGAGCTTACCCAACAGGATTTGTTCCCGAAAGAGATAGAACTAAACCTGTACTAGCTCTAACGTCTTTCTCTGGTTCCTTAGCTTCTTTCTGTTCTCTTAAACTTAAAGGCCCCTATTTGAGTAAAATGGTCTATCATTAACTAGTTCTAAGTGGCTAGAAAGAGGAAGACGCTATGGTTTTTCTTGCCCATCCC
>CAUOFW020001476.1:0-91009 GCA_963454935.2 Ilex paraguariensis | reverse complement strand
GAAGAGCTCGGGGTCAGAGAGAACGTTGTTCCTTCGGACGCCGAGGTGGGGACTTCGGGAGGAGACTTGTGGCCAGACTTCCAAGTTCTACAATCTTTAGACGCCGAGGACGCCCTCGAGGTCGCGATGTCCACACGCCTCGCATTGACTTGGGGTTCCTGAGGCAGAGGCAAGCCCTTGCTGCCGGGAGGGTCGAGGATCGACCGGCGGCGCCCCCTCTGCAGGGACCAGTTCCACCCCATCTTCAAGGGTTCTCGGTCGGGGTCAAGTGCGTGACCGGGATCCTCAAGTAGAGGAGGAGAGAAGGGTCAAACATCGGCACGTTGGCCTCGGCCGAGGATCCAGGGCACCTTCCGCTCAGCAACAAAGCGGGAGAGGCCGTGGGTTACCCCCTGCTCCTCCGCAACAGCAGCAACAGCAACAGCAACGACAACAACAACAACAACAGCAGCAGACTCCCCCTTCCCTTCCGCCGACAGTGGAAGCCGCAGAGTGGAATCCCCGAGCCACCGATCACATGAACCGAGTGATTAGGGTCGATGATTCCATTCTGCTGGATCCTCATGTCGCCAATGCAGTGAGTGAGACACTGCATTTCGAGGCTGACATGGCGGCTCATAGGGGGCGATCAACGAATGTGTTGTTCCGCTCCATCATCCAGAATTCCCTGGTGGTGAGTTCATTTTTGCTTTGGTTTCTTCCCTCTCGATTTCCATTTTCGTGATACACCTTTTTCCCTCCTTTACAGGCTACCCAGCAGATCTCCATAATAGCTGCCCAGTACCATGGGTCTAGGATGGACCTCCATCGGGCCTGAGAGCAGAAGGAAGAGGCGGAGGGGGCCCTCGCCCGAGCAATGGAGGACGTAGCTGCCAGGGACTCTACCCTGGCGGGGCAGGCTGCTCAGATCGAGCAACTCCTCAAGGATGCTGAGTCGGCTAAGGTTGGCGCTGAAAAGCTAAGTGCTGCCCTTGCCGATGCTGAGGGGAGGATTACCGAGCAGACGCGGCGGCTTTCTGCCGCGGAGGAGAGGGCGGTTGGCTCAGAGGAAAGCTGTCTGGCTCTCACCCAGGAGCTGGACAGGATCAGAGCCGAGACACTGAACAGAAAATCGGAGGAGCAACTCCGGGAAGAGTTCGTCGATGACGTGCTCCCTGCTCTTGAGGAAAACAGCAAGGAGTTCTTCAAGAAAGGGTGGGATGAGGCGCTCCAGTCTGCTGAAATTCCGTCAGACTCCCCGCTCTTCCAGATGCACAAGTACGTGCCCTCGGCAGAGATGGCACGTGCCGAAGCAGAGATTGCTGCCGAGGATGAGGTCCCAACGCCGGTGCAAGTCTCGGCGGATCCGCCCGAGGCAGTGATAGTGGATTTGTCCGAGGACGCCCCGCCGGACCATCCTGATCCTCAAGTTGCCCAAGGTCTCCCTGTTGCCGAAGTACCTCTCCTGCCTGCTCCAGAAGCTTCTCAACCTTTTTTTGCTGACTCGCCCTCGGCTGATGTTCTGGAGATGCCCGGAGCCAGATGAAAGCCCTTTTTCTTTTTGATTGTACCCCTTTTATTTTCTTTTGTAGCCTTTGGGGACGCAAAGCCCCTTCTTCTTGAAATAAATCATGAGTATTTTTTCCTTTTTGCGCACAGTAGTGTTTTGTTTTTTTTTTTTTTTTTGGAACTGTCTTCGGGGCTGCTCACCCATTCGAGAGGCATGCTCTTGTGTTTGCTTCGGGGACAGGAGTCCTTGAACTCTGTCCCCAGGGCCTTGCCCTTCCAGGAGGCTTGCTCCTGTATTTGCTTCGGGGACAGGAGCCCTTGAACTCTGTCCCCAGGGCCTTGCCCTTCCAAGAGGCTTGCTCCTGTATATGCTTTGGGGACAGGAGTCCTTGAACTCTGTCCCCAGGGCCTTGCCCTTCCAGGAGGCTTGCTTCTGTATATGCTTCGGGGACAGGAGTCCTTGAACTCTGTCCCCAGGGCCTTGCCCTTTATCTTTGTCGTTGGCAAGCACTTGAGGGAGAGAATACTTCAAAAGTAATATTTCTTTAGATTCATAACATTCCATGGTCGCATTACAAGTTTCCCATCCATGCCTTCTAATCTGTACGACCCGGTGCCCCCGATTGATATCACTTTGTAAGGCCTTCCCAGTTAGGTCCCATTTTTCCCTCTGTTGGATCACGGGTATTGGCCGTCACCCTTCTGAGGACCAGATCGCCTATTTGGAATTCTCGCGCCTTGACCCTTCTGTTGTATAGTTGGGAAATCTTCTCCTGATACTTAGTTATCCTCAAGGCGGCTGCCTCCCTTCTTTCTTCCACTAGATCCAAATCCAATCCCAGTTGACGGTCATTCCCCCCTTCGTCGAAAGCTTGGGTCCTTATGGTCGGGAGCCCTACTTCGAGGGGTATGATTGCCTCCATTCCGTATGCCAGGGAGTATGGGGTTTCCCCTGTCGAGGACCGAGGGGTGGTCCTGTACACCCACAAAATGTTTAATAGTTCTTCCGCCCATTTTCCCTTGGCTTTCTCCAACCTCTTCTTGATCCCATTGATAATTGTCTTGTTGGAGGCCTCTGCCTGCCCGTTGGCTTGAGGGTAGGCAGGGGTGGAGTAGAAATTACGGATCCCGAGTTGCTCACAGAAAGACTTGAAGCGCCCGCCGGTGAATTGAGTCCCGTTATCCGACACCAGTGCCCGGGGAATCCCAAACCTGATGATTATGTTCTCCCAGACGAACTTTTTGGCATCTATGTCGCGGATATGAGTCAATGGCTCCGCCTCTACCCACTTGGTGAAGTAATCTGTGGCCACAATGAGGAACTTCCTATTTCCCAGAGCCTTAGGCAGGGGTCCAACCAAATCGAGCCCCCACTGGGCGAATGGCCAAGGGCTGGTCAGGGGGTGTAAGTCCCCTGTGGGTTGCCTGATTGCAGGGGAGAACTTCTGACACTGGTCGCATTTTTGGACGTATGCGCGCGCATCCCTTTGCATTTGCGGCCACCAATATCCCTGAGACATGATGCGGTGTGCCATTGATCGCCCCCCAGAGTGCCCCCTGCATATTCCTTCATGTACCTCATAGAGAAGGTCTTGTACTTGGTCTTCTTGGACGCATAGCAAGTAAGGCCCTGAGAAAGACCTCCGATACAGTTTCTGATCCGGAGAGACCCAAAATCTTGAAGCTTTGAGTTTTATCTTCTTTGCTTCCTTTGAACACTCCGGGAGATCTCCTATTGTTAAGAACCTGAGAAAGGGATCAATCCAACTAGACGGCTTGTGTGCGTCTTGGATGACCATTGCCTCGGGAGCATGGTCTATGCAGGATGTGGGAAGGTATTCAATGGTGATCCTGCGCGACTGGGAGGAGTCCACCGCCGAGGCTAGACAAGCCAGGGCGTTGGCATGTGTGTTCTTGTCCCGGGACACTTGTTTGATTTTAATCCGGCCGAACCTTCGGATTACAGTCGTCGCCTGGTGATGGTAGGCCTTCATCCTAGGGTCCATCGTTTCAAACTCTCCGTTGACTTGATTGACCACTAACATAGAATCAGAATGCACGATTAAATCGGTAACTCCAGTCGCCTCAGCTAACCGAAGTCCTGAGATGAGGGCCTCGTATTCAGCTTCATTATTCGAAGCCTTGAATCCCAGCCGAACGGCCTGCTCCGCAATAATCCCATCTGGAGAGGTCAGCAAGATACCGATTCCGGACCCCTTACTATTTGACGAACCGTCCACACACAAAAGTCAGGGCGATCCTTCACAATTTGTTGGAGACGCTAAGTCGGGAGGAGGCGGTCCTTCTGGAACGGGATGCTCCCCCGAAAACTCAGCTATGAAGTCTGCCAATATTTGACCTTTTATCGCAGTTCGGGGTTTGAAATGAATGTCGTGCTCCCCAACTCTACTGCCCACTTGGAAATCCTTCCGAGAGTTCCGCTTTCCTCAAGATTGCTTTCAAGGGCTGATCGGTAAGGACAGTGATTGGGTGCGCCTGGAAATAATGTCGCAGTTTCCCTGCAGTGGTGACCAGGGATAGAGCCAGTTTCTTTAGGGGTAGATATCTTGTCTCTGCGACCAGGAGCGCCTTGCTTATATAGTAAATCGGCTTCTGGTGGTGCTCATGCTCACGGATAAGTACCCCGCTTACCGCAAACTCAGATACTGCCAGGTACAAGAACAACATCTCCCCCTAGATGGGGACAGACAAGGTTGGAAGAGTCCTTAGGTATTCTTTGATTCCAGCCAGGTTGTCCTCGCACCCCTGGCTCCACATGTTCTTCCCAGCACTCTTGATTGCTCCGAAAAAGGGTTTGCATTTGTCCGAGGAGCGTGAGACGAAACGGTTAAGTGCAGCCAGCATCCCTGTGAGTTTCTGGACTTCTCGGACAGTGCGGAGGCTCTGGATGTCCAGGATCGCTCGAATCTGATCTGGGTTGGCTTCGATTCCTCGTTGACTAACCAGGTATCCGAGGAATTTACCTGATTCCACTCTGAAAATGCACTTCGCCGCATTCAGCTTCAGCCCATACTCCCTGAGGGTGGAGAAGGTATCCGCCAAATCCATCAGATGATCACAACTCCGTTTGCTCTTCACCAGCATATCGTCAATGTAGACCTCCATGGTGTTGCCGATCTGCTTTTTGAACATCCGATTCATCAGTCTTTGATATGTTGCCCCGGCGTTCTTTAGTCCAAACGACATCACTTTGTAACAGTAAACTCCCTTCGGAGTGATAAATGCCGTCTTTTCCTGATCGGGGGATAGAGAGGGATCTGATGATATCCTGCTCGGGCATCCAGGAAGTCCATTCGTTCATATCCGACTGTGGCATCTACCAGCTGGTCCACCTTTGGCAGGGGGTAGTCATCCTTGGGACATGCCTTGTTCAGATCTGTAAAGTCTACGCAGACACGCCATTTCCCCCCTTTCTTCTTTGCGCACACCGTATTAGATAGCCATTCTGGGAATTGTATCTCTTGAATGGCGTCGGCCTTCAGGAGTTTGTCAATTTCCTCGTTGACCGCGCTGGTGTGATGCGGGGCCATGCGTCGTGGCCTCTGTTTGACTGGCTTGTGCGACGGGTCAACATGCAGCCTGTGTGTGATTATCTCGGGGTCTACCCCCGTCATTTCCATCTCGTTCCACGCGAACACGTCTATATTTCCCCTTAGGAACTTGATCATCTCCTCTTGTTCGGCTGTGGGCATCGAGGTTCCAACTAGGAAATACCTCTTTTCTTCTCCCTCTATCAAGGGCACCTTCCAGAGGTCTTCTACCGACCGCTCAGTTGGGTCTATCCGGGGGTCATCCATTCCCGGACGCCCGGACTGTAATTGCTATTTTTCCATGATCTCTTCCGGTGCTCGCCCCTTCTCCTGGCTGAACGCCCCGGCTCGAACGGCTGAATAAAAACAATTTTTCACAGACGCTTGGTCCCCCGGATCTCCATGATACCTTCTGGCGTGACGAATTTTAATTTATGGTGGAAAGTGGAGTGCACCGCTCCCAACGCATGCAGCCATGTTCGTCCCATAATCACGTTGTAGGGAGAGTCCGTATCGATCACAACAAACTCGGTGTCGATGACAAAGGGACCTGTGACAACTGGCAATGTTATTTTCCCCACGGGCAGGGCGAATGAGCCGTTGAACCCGATGAGGGGTGTCCTGACTTTGGTGAGGTCTTTGGGGCCAAGACCCATCCGTTTCAAAGTTTCGAAGTACATCACCTCCGAGGAGCTCCCAGAGTCTATCAAAATCCTTTTGACGTCGAATTTCCCTATCCTCAGGGTCAAGACAAGGGCGTCGTTATGGGGAGTCACTACGCCTGTCAAATTTGCGTCGGAGAATGTAATGCCAAGCTCACCCGTTCTGGCCCTTTTACTTGGTGGCCCTACATCAACCTCGGCTACCTTCCTCGTAAAAGCTACCCTCTTGAGGTCGGACTCGAGTTCCTTGGACGTGGGGCGATCCAGGGGACATATATGGATGACATCTATGATGTTGTCCGGCTCCTCGGTCGGGGCAAGGGCTTGTCTCTCTTCTGGCCGGGCTCTATGTACTCTTTCAAATATCCGTCTCGGACCAATCTTTCCAAGAACGATTTGAACACCCTCCAGCTTTCGGTGCGATGCCCGAAATCCCGGTGATAGGAACACCTAACCTTTTGATCACGGGTGGAGGGGTCGCTTTACATCCTGGGCGGCCATTTGAAGAACGGCTCGTGCTTGATTTTAGGGAGCAACTTGAAGATGGGTTCCTTGAAAACAGTGTGAACTCCTCTAGACGAACCCCCTGGAGGGGGTAGCAATCCCTTTCGGGGAATATCTTCCCGCTCCTTCTCTTTTCTTTTAGATTGGAGGGCTCGGCCTTTGCTACTTCCCATCTCGTCCTCAATCATCGAGTATTTGTTTATCCGGGTCATTAGTTCCCCCATATCCGAGGGGGTCTTCTTGGTCAGGGATCGGTACAGGTCCGTGTCCCTTGCCAAGCCGAGCCGGAAAGATGCTGTTGCCATGACCTCCGAGCAGCCTTCTATCTTATTAACCTCTTTCCAGTATCGGATGTCGTACTGACGAAGAGTCTCGGATTCCCTCCGTCTGAGGGTCAGCAATGATCCAATGTCTTTAGGGCGTTTACTCCCCGTAATGAATCGAGCCAGGAACTGCCTAGTCAATTCCTTCCAGGACCCAATACTGTTTGGGGGAAGCGCCTCGAACCTTTTCATCACAGAGTCCCCCAAACTCATAGGAAACACTCTACATAGAAACCGTTGGTCCGAATGATAGAGGGACATCATCTGCTTGTATTGCTTGACATGGGCTTCGGGATCAGACCGCCCGTCATAAGTTTTGAATCGCGGCACGACAAAATTTCTTGAAACCTCCATCTCACCGATTTCCCTCGTGAAGGGTGTTTGTATGACTTCGTCCTCGGCCTCATCCTGGACAACCTTACCCTTTCTCTTGGAGTCTAACCGGGCTCTGAGATCAATCTCTTCCCTGACGGGATGCCTTCTGAAGTCCTTGAGTTCATCGGTAAGACCCTCATTTCCTGGGCGTTGCGTGGATTGGGTTGAGTCCTCCTCGGATTCATCTCCCTTCCTCCGTCTAGACAAACCTCGCCGGAGGTCGTCCAGGGCCAATGGCCTTGCTTTCCTTGACTGGTTGTCATGGTGATGCTCGCCGGCTCTGGGTCGCTTTGGGGCCCTAGAGCTTTCTGCTTTGTTGTTTAGGTGGTTTCTTAGATCCTTTGTTTTCGCCTCCCAGGCGGGAAGCCCACGGGAAAGGAATGAATCCCTTGATCCTTCGCCAGAGGCGGCAAACTCGTTGAGCCGGCTTAGGACGTTTACATTGTCCTTTTCCAGCTGACGTAATCTATAGCCAAACTTTTCTTCAATCACCTCCGCCAGCTGACGAGCCAAGGGGGCTGATCCCCCTGACCTGATTCCCATACTGGTTTGAGGGGTAACCCCTCTTGACTGAGTAGAGACACTTTTATTCGTATTGGTGTGATCCCTTCCTCCGTGATGACAGGGAGCTTGTAACTCGAGACTCCTTTGGTGGGGTCCTTTCCCTTTCTATCGAGTGTTCACCATGGTCACTGTTCTTTATAGAG
Organism: Ilex paraguariensis; assembly: GCA_963454935.2. Taxonomy (NCBI): domain Eukaryota; kingdom Viridiplantae; phylum Streptophyta; class Magnoliopsida; order Aquifoliales; family Aquifoliaceae; genus Ilex; species Ilex paraguariensis. Next base: position 83,399 of record CAUOFW020001476.1, on the reverse strand, counting down.
AAAAAATTAGGAACACTAGTCGTTTCCCACAGACGGCGCCAGATTGTGCGTGCAAGATTCTGCACAATATAAAAAACGAGAACAGATCTCTCCCTTGGTGAACTCGAGTGAACCGGTTGAGTGACCAAACACGCTGCTTGGAACAGCCTGTGAGGTCCGGTGGTAATCTGGAACGGCAATGGGAGACCCCGGGGGAACGGAAGAACGATCCAGTAAGGCTGAAAGAGGTTCCTGGAACAAAGAACAAGTTAGAAGGGCGCCGGAGTGTTTTTCGGCGTATCCCCTCCGACGATCTAGTCAGTCTTTTAGAAAGAGAGAGGAAGGAGAAAACACTGAGTGAGTATTGTAGTAAAGAGTTTTTTGTTGCATACCCGTCTTGCCTTTTGCAAGGAGTATATATACCTCAAAAGCTCATGATTGCTGTCAGTGTAATCAGTAGATGATCATTAGGTACAGGTAGTGTGCGCACTGATTCTGATGAGGAATGTCTTTTCTTCTTAACTGCTCGGGGTCCCGAGCAATCAATGCTGGGTCATCGGGATGCCGACGGTACAATGTACTCCTCTCGGGGAGGATGCAATAAATGCTCTGTATTAGGAGCATTTATTGCCTTTCATCTCCGAGCCTTACCGCATTGAATGCGGTCTCATCAAGGGAATGGTGTAATTAATAGTTTGCTTTCCCAAGTCGCGTGTCAGCAACGGCATGCGGTTTCTCTGTCTTCGATGTGATATCATATGCCACGCGTCCATCCCTTATTGGCTGTGACCCCTGCATTCCCGTACGTTCTGACACTAATTGTGTAAGACGAGGTCATGATGAATAGCCTAGACTAGCCTAGGCTAATGACTTGTACGTCAATAGCTTATCCTGGAGTAGAGGAAGCGTCCAGGACGGGGTACCTCTCGGCACCGAGGAAAGGCTCATCTCAGAACCGAGGGAGGTATGCCGACCGAGGTACCATATCAGACCGAGGCCACGTGTCAGTTGTAAAACATACTGAATGCATGATCCTATATGACGGTACCTCAGGGGCGAGGACCTTGTGCGCCGATGGTGCTTGTTCTTAGCAACAGTGTTTTGGTAATACCGAGGACACGTACTTCATCATGGAGCATTTCAGAAAAGTCCCATCACATATAGATGTACAATAATTTACAGGCAAAACATATTTGAACAAGGAGATGAATCGGATGACAATTTTTGTTAAAATTTGAAGGACCAAAAAAGAAAAGGAGAAAAGAGTGTCTGTTTAAGATTGTTGTTGGGATCCAGTTTCCATTGCTTGGACCATTTTCAAACTGTTTATAAGTCCACTGACAATATTTAACTTTCCTTACTAAACCTCCTAGTGGACATCCTACATTCTACAGAGGGGAATCCACTTGGAAGAAAAGATCACTGCTTAGGTAGTTGACCAAAAGATGGAAGGAAAGGGTTCTGACATTGGGAGAATATGAGCAGAATTATCATGGCTATGCTGAAAAACACCATAAGAAGCAGTGGAAACTGGGCAGAAGCTTTGATCCGTCTCAATTTACCACTTCTCCAAGGACCAAGATCCATTTAAAGTGAAAAGAAAATGATGATCTACCTAAATGCAACATGATGTGCTCCATGCCTGTCCAGCCAGTTACTGTTAAACTCCCTCATAGATTCTCTTATGAAACTAACCATCAAGTCCCTTGAGCTCTTTGCCCCACTGGATTCACCCTGATTAGCCTCTTATTCAGGCTCCCAGGTGTTTGGTTGCATTTTAACCTCTTAGCCAAGGGGGATTTTTAGGTAGACCTCAACAGGCAACTCAATAGGCAAGGCCACAAGCTGTAGCTAACCATCAGACCGGCCCTTGCTTTTGCGCTAAGCCAATATGCTTGATTTGCGCTATGCTATATTCTCCCCACACCAATGGCTCTTTATCTTCCTTTAGAACTATCTGAAAGTGGCAGGCAGCGAGGTCATTGGCAAGAACTAATGAATCATATAATCTATAACTACTCGTTAGTCAAGCAAAGAGCTGGCTTGGTTGTGCACTGCATGCGGGCTACCCTAGCTCCCAACTCATATGGAGAATAAATTGGACCCCTGTATTGATGATCTACTAGTTGATTCAAGATTGGGGTGGTTCACCCCATTTAACTAGTGCCGAAATTGGTCGAAAACCTAAAATGATGGCATAGCACAATCGGCATACCTTCGAAGACTCAGTTTTGCCACAGATTCACTCTGGTTTCGTTACAAACCTCCCCTTGACCCGTTCTCTTTGATTTTGATTGTGGGGCATTCAATGCACTTGATTTAGACAAAAGACAAGAGGCTTTCCTATGGGATGGGAGAGTAGCCGCCACTTCACTCTCCTTTAGCTGATTCAAATACCAAATCGTACCTATTGGAGAGAATAAATCATTCATTGCAACTTCCTATGCTATTCTATTTCAACAATATTCAATTTCCTTATGTTTCTATTTTCGTTAATTGAAAAATCCATAAATTAAAGAAAATACTTCAAAACCTCTCTCAAAGTTGGACAATTAGGACTTGAAATCCATAAGAACTTAAAAAATTTTGACTGTTACAAGTTTATTGGTGATTCATTTTTAGATTGTTAAAAATTGTATGTAATAAGGTCAAAAGTATAATTTAACTTAGGAGCATTTACTCAATTGATTTTTCTAATAACTGTAACGTGTGTGGCCATTTTATTTTAAACATAGGAGTATTTCTATTGATTATTTTCGGTTGATATGTGATGATGCTTAAAATAAATTTCGAGTGTTAACTTTGGAGTTCAGCTCAGACCGGGAGGTCAGACATATTAACTGAGGTCAGAAGGCAAGGGCTGAATGTCTCTTGAGGCAAGGCAACGGCTGGATAACCATGAGAGGTTCCTAAAGCGTTAGGAAGCTATAATCAAGGCACCTAATCTCAACCAACCAAGATCTTCTCCTAGAATTAAGGAGAACGCCATGAAGTAAGGGCAAGAATCTCGGCTTGGATCCCCCTTAGTAGGTAATGGCCTTATAAATGCAATGTAACGCCTCCTAATAGGGAAAGGACCCTAGAGGCAAAAAGAAGCCATAGCAACCTTGTAATGACCATGAATAAAACAAAAGGAGTAAGAGCCTCCATTCCAAAGTGGACTAGCCGAGCTCCCAAGCTAGTGAACCACTATAATTATGTTGTTTTAACTTCCAAAGCCCTGGATATTGTTGCATTATCTTAGCAACCTAACGTAATCCCAGCTCATCTTTTGTAAAAGTGCGTTAAAGCCATCAGTTTGGTGTCGTTTGTGGGAATGACTGTTCTTGTTACAAATAAAGCTAATTTCTCAGTGACTGATGGTATCAACGCGAAACATGAGTTGAAGTCAGACCAATCCTCTACGGATGCAAGATCAACAGGACGTCGCAAATAACAGACAATCCGAAAATGCACAAGAAGCCGATCCCCCCATGGGGGGCCTTCCCATGAATAATGAGATGGAGGTCCTTTGTCTTGTCAATGAACGTCTGATAAAACACAATGAAGAGCTCTTAAAGCTCCTACAACTCCCATATGAGGCGCGACCGGCCCAAGGAGGCTAGAATAATCCACCACCAAAGGAGCAACTGTATCTCGACCGCCTCAAAGAAGTTAATGAGATGAGAGAGAATAGCCAGACCTTGGCGCAAGAACCTCGCCTACCCCCTAGGAATGGTTACAACGAGGTAGTGCAAAGTCAGTATAAGGAAGGGGAGAGGAGCGATTTCTTCCCTTATCAACAGGAGAAAAGAGAACACCACTGGGAGCAACGTTTCAAAGACATCCAGCAAGAGCTCAGCCAGATGAAGGAGACAGTGAAGAGCAAGGCCCCAGTCATTATGGATGCCTTGCAGCAGCAAACCAAATCCCTATTCACTACTGGGGTGCTACACTTCCCTCTCCAACCTAAATTTAGAATGCCGTAGGTGGATGCTTTTGATGGGATAAAAGATCCCGTGGACCACCTCAACACCCACAAAAATCAAATGGAGTTGCATGGATATCAAGATCCAATGAGATGCAAGGCCTTTGCTATCACCTTGAAGGGCTCAGCCTTAGCATGGTTCAACAGACTCCCCCCCATACTCGATTTCCTCTTTTAAAGAGTTGTCAATCTCGTTTGTGTCCCACTTCATCGGAGCTTGGACCTATAGAAAATCCAGCTACCATTTGTTAAATGCGAAACAAGAACCTGATGAGAACCAACGGTCTTATGTCCAATGGTTCAACTCAGAATCCTTGAAGGTGGATGTTCTAGACAAAAAATTTGATATTACAGCCTTCATAGAAGGTCTAAGATTTCAGTCAAAAGATCTAATGTTTTCCATCCAAAGAACCCCTAGGCTAGTATGGCGGAGGTGCTTGCCAAAGCAGAAAAGTACATAAATGGTGAGAAAGCGCTCCTCTCCAAGGTCGGGAGCTCTTCGTCAAGAAAGGAGAAAGGGAAGGAAGAAAAGAAGAGAGAACGAAGTCCCAGAAAGGAAAGAGAACGAGAAAAGTCTCCAAGAAGGGACAAAGGGCGTTCCTCGAAGAGAAGAGGAAATGTCAGGGATCACCGCGGCCCTCCACAACCAGAGCTACAACCAAGGTATGCACCCCGACAGCTCACCCCTCTGACCGCTATGGTGTCTCAGATACTGTATAAGGTGCAAAATGAGAAATTCTTAAGGTGGCCACCTCGGATGAAAGCAGACTAGACAAAAAGGGATCCTACGAAATGTTGTGACTTCCACAGAGACCACGGTCATCACACCGACGACTGTATCCAATTGAAGAAGGAAATATAATTTCTAATCTAGCGAGGGCAGCTACGACGCAATGTGGCCAATGATAATCAAAACCGAGCTCTCCCACCTCTACCCCCTTAGCGTCAAGCCCCAAAGCCACACCAGTAACCTATGGGGGAGATCAAAGTGTTATCTGGAGGATTTGTCAGAGGAGGATGGTCCAGCTCTGCCAGAAAGGGCCACTTGCAAAAAATCAGAGCCACAGAAGCTCTCGAAGTATATACTGTGTCTAAGTCTCCACACTTAGACACGACAATCACTTTCTCAGATTTAGATCTCGAGGGCTGCCTACATCCCCCTGATAACCCTTTGGTGGTAAGAGCTGTGGTGGCCAGCAGGATTGTCCATCGTATTTTGATTGACAATGGCAACTCGACAGACATCATTTTTGCTTCTGCTTTTGACAAAATGGATAGAGGAAAGGAAAAACTTGAACCAGTAAGTGCCCACCTATTGGGATTCTCAGGAGAAAGGGTGCTGCCCCTGGGGTCAATCCAACTCATCTTGACCTTAGGTGACCTACACTGTCAGACTACAACAATTGTGAAATTCCTAGTGGTTGATGCACCTTCAGCATACAATATGCTCCTTGGAAGACCCTTGCTCAATTCTATAAGGGCTATTCCCTCAGCCTATCACCTTGTGGTGAAGTTTCCAACAGAAAACAGAGTTGGAGTGGTTCGAGGAGACTAGCACGTAGCACGGGAATGCTACATGGCATCCATGAGAAATAAGGAGTTTGAGAGCATCTAATTGGATGAGCTTGACATGAGGGATGGACTCGAGACTAGGCTAGCACCATCAAAAGAGCTGGAACCTGTTCAAATTGATGAGGAGCCAGAGCATCTTGTTTACGTTGGATCCAAGCTGAGCAAGGAGATCAAGGATCTCCTCATCCAATTCCTGAAAAGGAACAAGGAATTTTTTGCATGGAAATAAGAGGACATGAAAGGGATTGATCCCTCTATCATCACTCACAAGCTCAGCGTGAATCCAGCCTGTAAGCCCGTTAAGCAGAAGAGGAGGAGCTTCGCCCCGGAGCGTTAGAAAGCCATCAACGAAGAGGTCAGCAAGCACCTTCACACGAAAGCCAGTCGAGAAGTGGATTACTCAGTCTGGTTAGCCAATGTAGTCCTAGTCAAGAAGACAAACGACAAATGGCGTCTTTGCATTGACTTTACAGACCTCAACCGTGCTTGCCCGAAAGATAGTTTTCCTTTATCCCGAATAGATTTGATTGTAGATGCCACTGTAGGACATGAGCTCCTCAGCTTCATGGAAGCCTTCTCTGGGTACAATCAGATCAGGATGAATTCCAGTGACCAAGAGAAGACCTCGTTCATAACCGAGCAAGGGACGTACTACTATCAAGTGATGCCTTTCGTGTTAAAAAATGTAGGAGCCACTTATCGGCGTTTGGTGAATAAGATGTTTCAAAAACAAATTGGGACCTCCATAGAGGTATATGTTGACGACATGCTGGTCAAGTCACTAAAGGCAGAGCTCCACATTGGACACCTAGTAGAGCCGTTTCAGGTCTTGAGAGAATACAAGATGAAGCTCAATCCAACTAAGTGTGCCTTTGGGGTGTCAGCAGGAAAATTTCTGGGCTTCATAGTTAATAGCAGAGGGATAGAGGCTAACCTAGAAAAGGTAAAAGGAGTGTTGGATATGCAGCCTCCCTCTAACACGAGGGAAATACAACGTTTAACCGGGAGAATAGCTGCCCTGAGTCGCTTCATTTCCAGATCAAGCGACAAGTGTCAGCTCTTCTTTCAAGTCTTAAAGAAAGTCTTTCAATGGGATGCTCGGTGTGAAGAAGCCTTCAAAGCATTGAAAGAATACTTGAGCTCCCCACCCATCTTAGTAAGTCCATTAGAAGGAGAAGTACTTACCCTTTACCTGGCTGTCTCAGAGTTCTCAACCAGTGCAGCGCTAGTAAAGGAGAAGGACAGAGCTCAGCAACCATATTACTACTGCAGCCGAGTTATGAGGGGGGCAGAAGAAAGGTATCCTAAAATGGAAAAACTTGTTTTAGCCTTAGTGACAACTGCCAGGAGACTAAGACCCTACTTCCAGGCTCATACTATTGAAGTCCCAACAGATCAACCTATGAAGTAGGTGTTGTACAAGCCAGAATCTTCGGGGAGACTGATTAAATGGGCCGTTGAACTTTGTGAGTTTGACATCAGATACAAGCCAAGGACAACCATTAATGGGTTGATATTGGCAGATTTCATTGCAGAATGCACAACTGGGATACCTGCTAAGACAGCATAGTTAGTACCTGACCTCCCCACGTGGAAACTTTCAATAGATGGAGCTGCCAATGCTCAGGACAGTGGAGCTGGTTTGATTTTGACTTCCCTGATGAGATAGATGTTGAATACGCATTGAGATTTGGATTTAAAGTTTCAAACAACAAAGCCGAGTATGAGGCAGTCATAGCAAGGCTCAACTTAGGTCATTCAATGGAAGCCGAGCAATTAGAGATCTGTAGTGACTCACAACTCATGGTGAAACAGATAGAGGGTGCTTATGAGGCTAAGGGTGAGAAGATGGCCCTTTATCTTAGAAAAGTTCAAGAACTGATCAAAAAATTTATACAAGTGAAGATCCGGCATGTTCCTAGGGCTGAAAACTTGAGGGCAGACGTCCTAGCGAGGTTGGCAATAGCTTCGCAAGAGAATCTAGGTAGGTTAATTCCGGTGGAACACCTAGCAAAACCCTCTGTGTGTATTGAGAATGAAGAATTTTTTCCTGTACAAAGTCCAACAAGTTGGATAGACCCCATCATGGAGTATCTCCAGAACGGGACCTTACCAGAAGACCCCAAGAAAGCAACAAAGCTGAGAACCAGGTCAACTAGATTTTCCATTTTGAAGGAAAACTTGTACAAGCGAGGTTTTTTAGCGCCACTCCTCAAATGCGTGGTGAACGAGGACGTTGATTATATACTCAGGGAAATTCACGAAGGAGTTTGTGGCAATCACATCGGAGCTCGGGCTTTGGCAGTAAAGACATTATGGCAGGGGTATTACTGGCCCACGTTGCTCAAGGACGCAATAGACCTAGTCAGGAGATGCAAGGCTTGCCAAATACATGCTAACATCCCTCACGGCCCACCAGAATTCCTGACCTCTGTAGTAAGCCCTTAGCTATTCCAACAATGTGGTCTAGATATACTAGGGCCTCTTCCCACTGGTATAGGATGATGCAAGTTCGCCATTATAGGGGTGGATTACTTTACCAAGTGAGTAGAGGTAGAACCTTTGGCAACCATTACAGAACAAAAAGTTTCAAATTTTACTTGAAAATCCATAATCTGCCGATTTGGGATCCCCAGAGCAATTATGTCAGATAATGCAAGCAGTTTGACAGCCCAAAGTTCAAAAACTTTTGTGCCGAGCTCAGAATAAGTAATTACTTTTCTGCCCCAGCTCATCCTCAGTCTAACGGACAAGCAGAAGTCACCATCAAGACTATAAAGTCCACCCTGAAGACCAAGCTGGAAAATCTGAAGGGCAAATGGGTGGAACACCTCCCAGAAGTACTATGGGCTTATAGGACAACCACTAGGTCGGTAACACAAGAGACTCCATTTGCTTTGGCTTTTAGTTCTGAGGCAGTGGCGCCTGTCATAGTTGGGCTCCCTTCACTTAGAACAGAATTAGCAAACGAGAAAAACAATGATAATTCCCTTCTGCTAAGTTTGGATCTATTGGAAAAAAAGAGGGAGGCAGCACTGAACAACATAAAGAACTACCAAAGGACAATAGCTAGGTACTACGACAAGAAGGTCAAACACAAGAGTTTCAAGGTCAGAGATCTGGTGCTGAGGAAGCTTCTGCTGGCAAGAAAGGATCCCACTCATGGAAAACTGGGGCCTAATTGGGAAGGTCCATACATAGTCTCTCGAGTAATTAGACCCAGAAATTATGAGTTATAAACGGAAGAAGGGAAAGTCTTGCCCCATTCATGGAATGCAGAACATCTTAGGAAATTTTTTCAGTAAGTTTATCTTGTATTATGAACCATTGTTAAAAAAGTAGCAAGTCTGTGATTCATCTATCCTTATGAACACGGAAAAAAAAGAAAAAAAAAAGAGCCTTAGAGCTCACAATGAACTCATTAGTTCATAAAAAGAGCCTTAGACCTCACGATGAACTCATTCGTTCATAAAAAGAGTTTTATAGCTCACGATAAACTCATTAGTTCATAAAAAGAGCCTTAGAGCTCACGACGAACTCATCAGTTCATAAAAACAGTTTATAGCTCACGATGAACTCATTAGTTCATAAAAAGAGCCTTAGAGTTCACGATGAACTCATTAGTTCATAAAAAGGCTTTAGAGCTCTGATGAACTCATTAGTTTATAAAAAGAGCCTTAGAGCTCACGATGAACTCATCAGTTCACAAAAAGAGCTTTAGAGCTCACGATGAACTCATTAGTTAATAAAAAGAGCCTTAGAGCTCACGATAAACTCGTTAGTTAATAGAAAGAGCCCTGGAGCTCACAGAGAACTCACCTGTTCATAAACAGAGCCCTGAGCTCACGATGAACTTATCGGTTCATAAGAAGAGCTCAAGAGCTCGGGATGAACTTACTAATTCATAACAAGAACGATGAACTCATTGGTTCATGGTAAGAACCTTAGGGTTCGCGATAAATTCATCAAAAGAGTCATGGAGCTTAGAAACATTAGAGATTACAAAACAAAAGTCTTCTTCAAATCACAAATCGTTCATGATGGGCAACAAATATGGGAAAATTGAGGTTTTTAGAACATCAACAGTTACAAGGAATCAATCAAAGCAAAATTCCTAGTCGTCTCTCCAACTCAGTTATCCTCTCCTTCAGACGAAGGTTCTCCTCTTTCAGCTCATCCCTTTCCTTCTCAGCTGATGACAGAAGATCCATCTGCTTTTGCCCAGTAGTGGAGAATAGAACTTCCCTCAGGCCAGAGTCAGAGGTAGGGGAGGAAGAATCATCCCTCTTGTGCCTCTTCGAAGGAGCTCCAGTGTCTTTACTTTTATCAGACACTAAAGAAAAAGAGTCGGGTTTAGGGAAAAAAGGAAAGTCTCTTTCAATCACATCAGCACTAAACAAGAATAGATTGTTTGATGTCATGAGGTTAGAAAAAGGACATGGGCTCAACTTGGGTCATTAGTTCTATCCTTATCAATTCAAGCAAGTTCAGGTTAGGAACACTTGCACACCAAAAAATAAGATAAGTAGACAGCGTCATAAAAATTTAATCCTAAGAGAGAGACCCTCGTTACTCTCACCTGGGTAAGAATAGCTCTTCCAGGACCGAGGAACTCTGCACTCCCTAGTGCCCACCTCGAAAGACCTCCACGAGTCACTAGAAACAAAGAAGAAGCGCTGGGTTTATCCCGAAGGAGGAGAGGGGAGATCAAACACTAAGCGACGTAGCCTGAAGTCTTTCCATCGAAAGCAGACGAAGCATGGAACTTCATCCTCCTCAAGGTCAAAATAGTAAAGAAATTCTGCAACCGTAGGAAACTCGCCATTACCTCGCAAACGCCAAAAGAGGAAGAAACTGGTCATGACAGCCCATCCCATGGGTGAAAGACGAGAGGGACACAAGCCGATATAGGCCAAAATAAATCCAATAGAAAGATGAATGGGAAGATGCAGACCCATCTCTAAAGCTGTTTCAAAGAAGCACATCTCCCAAGGAGGAAGGTAATTATAGGGTTCATCGGAGCTTGGGGCACGTAGAGGTAACTCCAAATCAAGAAAGAACTTCTTCCTTATCCTCTCTAAATCAAAGGACGTCACCATCGAGGGAGCAAAGTAGCGAGTATGTCACATCCACTCAACCTCAAAGGAGGTTCATTCTTGAAACAGAGCAGAAAAGGGGGCAGACATTGCAGATTTAAGCAAAAAGAGAAAATAAGGAAATAGAAGGCGTTAAGCCCTTAAGAATAACAAAGGGGTGCTTGACCAATGGCTACACATGCACATGTCTTCTAAGGTTTACCAAAGGGTCCCCTCAAGCCAGGTCGGAGGTTATTTAACTTTTGCACAAATCAGCAAATTGCTAGTCTGTAGTGCATGGAAAGGATGAACCCTCACCATGAGCTGCGTGCGGTTCAGAGGTTATTTAGCCCTGGAGCAAGTAAGCATTTTGCTAACCTGTTGTACATGGGAATGATGAACCCTCGTCCTGGGGTGAGAAGGAAATTCTTCTTCATTACAACATTATAAATCCTGACCTTCGGATCTACCATACTTAGGTAGCAATTTGACTCAAAGCTGCGTTTGCTTTTCAAGTTCAGTTACACAAGTCAACAAATAGAAGCTCCTTAAGGGTAAGACTTCAGGTACTCATTATCTTTTATTTCAAACAGCTAAAAACTAGACCCCTACTGTGTATGCTAAATTGGTCATGCAAATTTCCTATCCATTTGCTGAGAAAGGGAAAGATTTGAGAAGATTGCATTACGCAGTAGAAGTTATATAGTTGCATTATGATTTAAAATTGTTACAACCATGAGTTGATAAGTTTTAAAAAAAAATGGCTTTCCTAAGTCTTTGAGGATGAAATAAGGCCAGAGCTCTGGTGGTCAGTTGCTGGAGTTCGGACAGAAGCAGGTTGAGAAGCTGGAAGCTCAGCTAGACACATTAGTAGTTATTCCTAACTATTTTACTTCAAGGAGATCTAAATGACCCCCTGAAGCAAAAGGGGGAAGAGTTGAGGAATATCATATTTGATTGATGGTAGAGTAGAGCAACAAATTAAAAGCAAAGGGAAAGAAGGAGAGCTATAAGCTGTAGATTAAAAATACAAAATGCTACAATTCTGACATTTTCGTTTCAAAATGTTACAATTCTGAGATACTTAGCCCAAAGCTACAAAATCCTAAGTTTTTGAAGGGAGAGTAGATGAAGGGCCTTGCAGTGCAGTAGCTAATGTCTCAGCAGGAGGAATGGAAGAAGGACTCTCCAACTCAGCAGGCGACCTCTTTGGCATAGCAACAGTTGAAGTTTCATGAGGGCTAAGAGTAGGCAAAGAGGCAGGGACCTCAGATTCAACCAAGGCTCTTGTGTCAGCTCAGTAGGGAGGGAAGAAGCAGGCTCAGCAGCCAGGGGAGTAGAGAAGTCTAAAGAAGTAGGAACATCTTGGGCAGGAATCCCAAATATAGGAACGAGTCCTTCAGAGTCCCTAGGCACGTCTTTAGAAGCAGGAGGAGCAAGAAGACCATCCTCCTCTTCATCAGACACCTCGTCCTCTTCCTCAGGGGGAATTGTAAAATCAAAATCCAGCTCAAGGTTGGTTCTCTCAACTATACGATAGAAAGTAATCCACTCTTTAGCCCACCTGGTGAGAACATCATCCTCTAGCTGGGCAATCAGCTTGATGAATTTTTTTCTAGCTAACATCAACTTGATGAATTTTTTTCATCTCTAAAGCTTCAAGCTTTCGAGATAGGGTGGACAATTTTGCTCTAAGGTCATCATAATCTTTCAAGACATATTTACCCCCTTGGGAAGTAGATGGTTTGGCTTCAATAGTTGTGGGAGAGGCAGTGCCCCACATCTGAGAACTGTCAGTTATGGTATCAAAGAAATCGAATGCCTCCTCTGGACTTTTTTCCATAAACTCTCCTTGAGCCATCATTTCGACAAATTGACGTAGTCTACTAGGCAGGGAGTCATAGAAAATCCTACCAAGGTCCAATTCTCAAAAGCATTGTGTGGGCAAGACTAGAGTAGATCCTTGAATCTCTCCCAACTTTGGTAAAAGATTGCTCCTTCTTTGACCGAAAAATTCATGATTTGTCTCTTCAATGCATTAGTGCGGTGGAGAGGAAAAGACTTTCTGAAAAATTTATTTTGTAATACTCACCAGTCAAGTATTGAAAGAGCTTTTAAGAATTTAGCCATTGTTTAGCTTTATCCCTTAGGGAAAAAGGGAAAAGTTTGATTTTGGCCAGTTCAGAATTGTCTTGAAAAGTTTCACATACTTCCTCAAAATCTTTTATATGCACATATAGGTTTTATGTTTCGAATCCACGAAATTGAGGGAGTAGTTGAACTGTCCCCATCTTTATGGTAAAAGGGGTGAATCTTTAGGAAAAATAAAATAAGAGGGGACACTATTTCTTGTGGGATTCAAGTAATCCCTCAGAGTTCAAATGTTAGGTACTTCCCCTTCCCTTATAGGAATTTCCTCATGTCTCTCACCATTTGCCATTTTGCTTTCACAAGAGTCTGCTCTGATCTAGGTGAAAGTGATTCAGATTAATTCACAGATCCAGAGGATTTCGCTGGCAAATTTTGATAGTGAGGGACATTTTTCAGACATAAAAGTAATTAACACAACTTTAAATACAGTAAAGCAAAGTTATACCAAAAAATGAGGTCTTTTTACCTTTTACCGTAAAACACCTTTTATGGCTCCCCAACAACGGCGCCAAAAACTTGGCTTGATCTGAAATGTGTATACCCAAGTGCAGGCGGTCAAGTTGTAGTAATTATCTGGTGAAATTCGGAGTCGAATCCATAGAGAGCTATGATTGGTGTTTTGAAGTAAGCAGTAATGGAGACCAAGTAACTTGGTGGGGTTTCATTGATTAGAATAGAAGATTCTTTTCAAGAGTTTTCTAGATAAAATATAAGATTCTTAAAATGGAATAACCACTCTTTAGCTCTAGGATCAGGACATGTAATAGAGTATCCATTTTGTTATGTTTGTGCTTTATAACTCAATTAACTCCCGTGTCAATAGCAAGTTAATCAGAAGATAAAGATGGACTGTGAGAATTAAGCACATGATTCTGATGTCTTTCTAGAAGTTTACAAGAATTTTCTATGCTGAGACTTAACTCATCTACAAACAAGCAAGTGTTTCGACAAAACATCCAATCATGACATTAATGATCTATTCTTTGACTAAGCGCAATGATAGTGGGAATTGAAAGATTGTCATGAAGAGCTAGCCAAGGTACTTGCATTGAACCAATAGATATTTCTATGCAGGAGTCATCCGTATCATAGATTGAGCCCTTGGTTATACAAAGTACCTCAACTTTACTAGGTGCATTCAATCGTCCAATGAGCAGGCGGAGTATAAAGCATTAAAGCAAGAAGAAGTTGCACAAACGTAACTTTCAGATACTCTTTACATATTCATCATCTCTTACTAAGGAGAGAATGAGGAACTACACACTTTTCATGGCCTTTGCAAAGCTAGAAAAGTGACTGCTACTCATCCCTCTAAGTAGAGACGCTACTAAGTAAAGCAACTAAACAAAGAGCTTTTCTTCATTGAAGAATAAGTGAATCACTTTCCACCCTTCACGGCTTTGGTAAAGCTCTAGAAAAGTGGAAGAGTTTCACTCTTCTAAGAAAGAAGGATGCTCAAGCAATAGAAGTGAAATACATGAACAGGAAAAGTAGAAGAAAGCTAGTTACTTTTGGAGGGTTTCCACCACAACCAAAAGATGAACTACCTCTCTTGATACTTTGTAAATAAAAGCAAGTACAACTACAAGGGGAGCCTAAGCCTCCATCATGGTTGTCACAATATGAATGTAAAGACTTAGCATAAGTAAATGAAAGACTTCAACTACAAGGGGAGTCTAAGCCTCCAACATGGTTGATATAACTGGAAAATGAAAGCATAAACATGAAATATTCAAGAACTAGATTACTAAAACACTTTACTTTACAAGATAAAGATTGTTCCCTCCTTTCTCTACAAGAGGAAGAATTCCCTTTTAAGCTCCCAACAAGGAAGTATTTATAGGCAAGGAGGGGAGGGGGTAGGAGATAGGTGAGGATGAGTGAATAGTGTTTGTCGCCCATGGGAGTTAACTATTCTGCAGGCAGTCTGCAGGGGGACGTTCGAACGTCAAGTCTGCCATTGCTTTGAAGTCGTTCAAATGTCATCTTTCTTCCACTCAACTGGCCTGTGGTCACTGACTTAGTCTCTGACTTAGTCACTTCCACACGCCTTGACATCATTGACTGAACACTCAGCAACTCCTTAGTCACTCAAGACAACGTTCGCGTGGAATGACGTTTGAACGTTGTACTCAAGTGCTTCTGGTTCTTCTCTTTTTGTTGACTACAACACGCCATGTCTCAGCAGCTGGTCTTGGCAGGGTTTCAGATGACGTTCGAACATTTGTTGACGTTCAAATGTCCTTGCTTTGTTCTAGCCATCTGCATTTATGCTCCTTTTTGTGCTGGTATTTCATTCAAGTGTGATTTTTGTTGTTCTTGGGCCTTTGTTCACTTTAGGACATGAAATGTCCTTACTTAAACTCTGTCAAAGCACAATTAGTCCAAAAAGGCATAGTAAAATTTGTTAATTTTACGCACAAATCAGATATACAAAGTACCTTAGCTTTGCTAGATGCATTCAATCATCCAATGAGCAAGTAGAATATAAAGCGTTAAAGCATAAAGGAATTGCACAAACATAACTTCCGGGTAATCTTTACATATTCATCACCTCTTACTAAATACTGAATGAGGAACTATTCACTCTTCATGGCATTGGTAAATTTAGAAGAGTGAATGATACTCATCCCTCCAAGTAGAGGAGCTACTAAGTGAAACAAACTAAACAAAGAGCTTATCTTCAATGAAGAATAAGTGAATCACATTTCACCCTTCACGGCTTTGGTAAAGTTCTAGAAAATTGGAAGAGTTTCACTCTTCTAAGAAAGAAGGATGCTCAAGAAATGGAAGTGAAATACATAAACAATAAAAGTAGAAGAAAACTAGTTACTCTTGGAGGGTGGTTCCCTCAACCAAAAGATGGAGGGTTGCTTCCTCAACCAACAAGTGGAGGGTTACTTCCTCAACCAACAAATAGAGGGTTACTTCCTCAACCAAAAGATGTAAGACAAGCAAATATAACAAACATCTATGATTAATCAAAATGAGTGGGAGTCAAAGCCTCCATACAAGCTCCTTACTAGTTATTGGTGTAGTCTATGCCTACAAACCAAGCTCTAGCTTCCTATTTTACAAGAGAAAAATTGCACTCTACTCGAGAAGATAATTCATGTCCCTTAAGCTCCCTTAATGGGAGTATTTTATAGGCAAGGAAAGGGGAAACAAGAAGATAAGGGAGAATGAGTGAATAGTGTATGCCGCCCATGAAAATCAACTACTTTGTAGGCAGTTTGTGAAGGACGTTCGAATGTGAATTGACATTTGAACATTATCTTCTATTTTGCTTTAGGGGCGTTCGAACGTTCTCTGACGTTCGAACGTGTCTTTGGGTCTTGCTTTAGGGGCATTCGAACGCCCGATGGGATGTGACCACATCATTCAAGTGGTCTTGGTCTTCTATGGAAACCCACTTCCACACTTCATGTAGGGCTTGGAGTTTTGCACTCATCACTCTAATCTTTCTTCAGTGGATGTTCGAATGTCATTGGCGTTTGAACGTCGTACTAAAGTGCACTTCCTTCTTTGCTGCAACACGTCATGTCTTCACAGTCTGGTCTTGTCTTTGTTCCAGTGGACGTTCGAACGTGAGTTGGCGTTCAAACGCTCTGCTTTGTTCCAATCTTCTCCAATTTTGTTCCCTAATGCGTTGGTGTTACATTCAAGTGTGATTTTTGTTGCCCTTGCACCCTTTTACACTTTAGAACCTCAAATGTCATCATTTAAACTCCATCAAAGTATAATTAGTCCAAAAAAGGCATAATAATATGCTACATTTAAGTAATAATCACACCCCCAACTTAAATATTGCTAGTCTCTTGTAATAATATATGAGCAATGAAATGTAAATGCCTTTTTCGTAGGTCATTTGGTTGCATTTAGCTTATGCAACAAGCCGTTGAACCGCTAGGTTTACCCTAGTGGACGAGTGTTTTCTCATGAGGGTTTTTAGTGAAGTTACTCATAAACTTCAGTCAAATATGTGTGTATGTGAGATTGCTGACTAAAAAAATAATTAGCATTGTGGTCGTTGGGACACTCAACCCTCAATCGGGACTTATCCCCTACGTTTCTTTTCTATTGGTACTCACTCTATGCAAAAATTAGCACCTGTCACATTAGCATTTGGAATTCTCTGAGTAGTAGAATGGTCATTCTAGAAACAAGAATTGGTATATAACAATCATTCCCCATTTTTTCACCTTCCATGGATAGCTTTGATTTCACAATCCTCTCTCGAAATGCTCTTAGCAAAACAAATCGCTCTGATTATAGTAGCTTATCTCTCAAAATGACATGTGATCAGAAGATGGCCAGTCAAAAAATGTCATGCATAATTAGTATAAGAGTGAAGTTTTGAGGAAAACAGACTGAACCTTGGCATAATCTCATGGAAGAATATTTATGCAAATAAAGAAATTCTAGTTCACACACCCCACTTGTAGTAGACAACATACATATGCATCACACTTAAGATCCCCTAGGGCTTTTTGTAGGTTGTAATGGGGCCAGAGGTCAGTGGTTAATGAAATGACGTCAATGGTGATCAAAAGCTATCTTTTTATGCAGTGTTGCACACCTCCTTCTAGCTTCTCAACATTTTGCCTACTAATTGGATTTCTTTCTTTTATTTTCTCTTTTTCTTTTCACTTTCTTGGCAATTCCCTGTCTCACTGTATCTTTTCTCTTTCGGTTGTTTCCACCGATTTTCCTTTTTTTGAACAGTAGCCACCGTTGTCTTTTCTATTTTTCTTGCCTTTCTATATCATATTGATTTGTAAGAGGATGCAAGAAATTAGATAACAAGGTATGGTAGATACATGCTTTTGTGGCTTAGTCATCACACCGGTTTTTTTTTTGCAAAAGAATTCATCCGTTGAAGGCTCAAGCATGGCTGACTAGGGAAATACTTTTGTAAAATAATTAGCTAAGGCTCAAAGTCGATCCAAATATGGCCTGAGATCCTTTCTCAAGTATGTGCATATGTACGTGTATGAAAAAGTTCCTTGTGGGTTATGAAAATAGATCACTTTAGTTGCGTCAATCAAAGCAAGGTTAATGTGATTATTGAAGAGATCGGAAGTGAAAGAGCTTACTTTGAGTAATTGTTGATATCCTCTCAAAAAGCACCGTAAAGCTCAAGACTTACCATGATTTTTTTTTTCATCTCCACTAGTTATGTCAGGTGTTTCAAGGAATGTTGGTTATATAGCGATTCCATTTTCGAGTTTGATCACCGTGTACCTCAAGAATAACAATTACTGATGTACATTTGACAATTAAATCATAGAGATATTATCAAGGTTCCAAAAAAAATGAGGTTTTACATCTTGGTAGTTAAGTTGAGGTGTCAAACTGATCATATGCTTAGTCATTTTCACAAGCAATCTTAACATCCACATTTGTTTCGTTATTTATTCACAAGAATTAAAGTGCTAATCCTATACATGCATTTTAAACAATTAAGATAGAAAAACTAAATCATTCATATGATAGGTTCACAATAATAACAATGATTTCATTCATTCAAAACAAAGCTTCAAATATCCACAAAAACAACAAAGAAAAACATCCACAAAAATAGATATCCACCATCATCTACAAAATATCCCCAAAAATCACAAAGAAGAATCATAAGAAGCAACAAACATCCACAAGGACCCTCAAAGAAGAAATTTTTATCAAAGAAGAAACAAATAACAACCCCAAACAAGGATAGAAATCAACTTCCTCCACACAAGAATAGAAATTAGTCTCCTTCCTCTCCTCCTGCTCCACTAACTCTACTAGGTCCATCAGGCCCACCCCTCAGATAGCCAAGAATCTCCTCCTGCTGTTGGAGAATCTTGTCTTGGTTGGCCTCCATGCCAAGCATAATATCTCGTAGTGATCTTTGGGTGCTGGTGCCTGCCTCCTCCTGAGTCTGCATATGCTCTCTCTCTAACTCCCTCTCCACCTCTACATCAAGCTCGTCTTGTACCTCATCAACTCCCTAAGTTGGTGGCACCTCTTGTCTTGCTGCTGGGGTGCCCATATGCCCTTGGCTTCTCTTTAAAGAGACTTTGTTTAGTGGCCCCATTGACTTTTGGATCTCCATCTCGGGCCTTAGCCTCACCCCATTGTCAGTGCTTATTTCAGTCACTAAAGTGCCAAAGGGAGTGCACTCCTCTTCGCATCACACCCCTTCTTCATTTCACTCAGAATCAATGAGGGTAGGTTGATGGTATGCCCTTTTCCCAGTGCATAGAGCAAGCGAGCCATTTCAGGCAAAATCTCATTTTTCCGTCCTATAGGGGCGAGGTCAGACACCGCAATCAAATTTAGCATTTTGTACTTATCGGTGAGCTCCCCTTGTTTCAAAAATTTCTTCCCTCCCCATGAAAAATCTGCCATCCCTGTCAATTCCTTCCCCAACCATATCCAACTCAACATTCTTTTTTGGCGGGTAAGTTAGGTTTTGCACCCGAGGCACCTCTTGCCTTACTTCCTTTATGTACGCCTCATCCATGTCAATGTGGGTACCTCTTATGTATGTCTGGATGGCACCATTGATGATCTTGGTATTGGAGTAAAACTCCCTCACCAAGTCAACAACAACGTCCCCACCATTCCTCAAAAATCACACCCAATTCCACCTCTCCATTTCCTCAAAAATTCCCAATTCCGCAAAGTCAGTAACAACAACATCTCTCTCTCTCAGACTATAGCATGGTTTTGAAAGAAATTCTCATACCTTTCGGCTTTGAGTACACTGGGAAACCTTGTTCGATCATACCTATTCATCACTTGCCTCCTCTCTCTTTCCTTAATGACTTCTTCTACAAAGTTAGGTTCTTGGCTTATTGGTTGATTGCGCTTGGCAGGAAGCTTAACCTAGGCATGGTGTTTTCTCGGTTTTGAGCTTGAGAGGGTGTGAAAAATCTTGGTTATTTGGTGAAAATTGGGGATTTTTGATGTGGAATAGCTTTGGGGTAGTTGATTTGTGGCGAAAATTGGGAATGGGTGGAGTTTTGAGGGCTGGGGAATGAAAAGGGGTTCTAGGGTTTGGAGGATTTTGGAGGTTTTTGGGGATTTTGAACTGGGGAAGATGATCCAGGCTTTTATAGTCTGAGGAGGATCGTTCGAACGTCAATAACATTCGAACATATGTAGAAGAATATTTAAAATATCGTTCGAACGTGGTGAGTTCCCAGTACTTTTGAGTTCTGTCAGAGACCAAACTACTATAAGCTGCTGTCGTTCAAACGTGCTATTGGCGTTTGAACGTTAATCCTGTTCGAATGTGCTATTAGCGTTCAAACGAACTAAGCTCCCTATACTTTTCATTTCCATCAGGGACTTCATCAGAGGCTGAGTACTGTAAGCAAGCGACATTCGAACGTCACTTGGCGTTCGAACGTTTGAACCAAAACTAAAAAATTTCTACACTACTCTACACATAATCACAGAAGTTTATTTATAAAAAATTGAACCAAATTTCATGGCGTCTCAGCAGAAACCCCTACCCACGCTGTAGGTTGGTATTTCGGGACGTTTCTTACTCGGCCCATGTTTTCATTTCAGTCAAAAGAGTTTGTACAAAATTACAAAGATTTTTACACAAATTCAGACCCTGGCTTTCATCCCTAATAAAAGTACACTTTCCAACAGAAATTAATCCGAGTCTCCCTCCATATCTGTGTAGTTCACACAACCAGTGAATCTCCCAATTTCCTCACTCACAAACCGGTTAGGTAGAGTACCAGAATAGGATGGCGTGTCAGGATAATCCATACTTTGCCCATTGACTATCAAGTCTAATCGATCGAGAGCGTGATCGTAAATTGGTTTAGAACACTGATGTTGTCCGAATTTGGTATTGACAATTTACGTGCAAGTATACACGATCAACAAGTAATAAAGTGATAAGTAGAGTATCGTTCCCACGGAGAATTATTAGTAATAAATTCCAAGTACTAACTTTATATCAATTCAATTTTATTTAAACAATTGAAATTGAGCTATGGAATTACTAATTAAAACTAAATCTAAACTTAACAATCAAGGGTTGAATTTACTAGAGAAAAGAAGTTAAGATTACAACTTCCCCTAATGCTTCGTATAAATCCCTCTAACTCTCTTTCCAGTTAATTGATCAAAATAAGTTGTTAACTGAGAACTCAAAGTTATTTATCAAACCTCTTCCGATAGTTAGATAAAATTATCTATCCCAATTAAATTTCTATATTCCTATGCAAAATAAGTTGGAATAGATTCATTAAGTTCAAACTCTCATAAAAGTTACACACGGCGTATAAGTATATTCCTATCCTATACACAAACCCAACTATTCAATCCTAAGAAGAATAAACTAGACGCATGTCATCATATTTAGATCTAAACCTAGAATTCATTTCCCAATTTCATCTAAGTTATCACATTAATTGTTGGCCACACAATCATATATTAAACACAAAATATGACAAACAACTCATATAAGATCAATAAGAACTAGAAACGAGAGTAGATTAATTTAACTAGACATAGGCTCTGTTGCAATCTTAATAAAAATTTAGTTCATAACGTAATTGAAAAACATCATTCTCAAATTAAACAACATCTTAGAAAATCAAGAAGAAAAAGTAAGAGAAAAGAATGAAAATATAGTTGTAGTCTCCAATCCGTCTCTAGCCTTCAAGTCCAATCTTCTTCGTGTCGATTTCTTCAATCCGTGTCTTCAATTTTCTTCCAATTTCTTGGTCGTTCCAGCCGTTTTCAGCTCCCAAAAGTCAGAACCTCCCATCCCCACACAAACCCTAGTATATATATAGCCTCAGGGTTACATTTTGGGCTCAAAACAAGTCAAAATTCGCGTCACAGATTAACACACGTGCAAGGGCACTCAAACTGGCGCAGGGGCGCTGATTTGGACAGTGTTTGGGTCCTGGGGGGCCCAAATTGACGCTGGAACGCGCCTCCTTGTATTCTGCCTGGTCCGGACCAGTCTTCGTAGAATCATCATAACATTTGATACAACTGTCCGATTGAGCTGAAATTTTGATACAATACAGAAGACATCCTGGTCTACAACTTTCATGTTTTGCACTTTTTCAAATTCGAAGTGAATCATGGTACAAAAGTCAACCAACCGAGGTACTGCTACAAAATAGTACTCTATAAATACTCCATTAAAATGCCCTTTAGCTTCCTCTTCAAAAATCCAACACTTAGGCTCCAATTTTGACCTGGTTTCCTCCCAAATGGTCATTCCTACAAAATAACATCAATACACACAAAACGAATAAAAATGAACATAAAATAATTAAAAACTTACAATTTCATTAAGCCAAAAACACTCAATTTGTAGGTATAAAACCCACTCATCAAATACCCCCAAACTTGAATTTTTGCTTGTCCTCAAGCAAAATACTAAGAACAAATACAATACAAATTTACCAACAACCTACTACTCAAACAATGGATCAATACGAATCTGAATAATGGCCCCAAAAGTTACTACAAAAAAAATTTAATTCACGGGAAACTTCAGAACAGTGCAAAGTCTATCAATTTAACATACTCCTTAGTTTTACCTCCTATCATGACCCTTTAAATACATGGACATATCCAGACTATCAAGCTAGTCATCACCCAAATACATTTACTTAATCAAACGCTTCATAGGAGATACTCAATATCAACTCTATAAACTTACATTTCACATCAACCTCCACTCATTAAGGCAAATATATAAGTAGAAGGACCAATTTTTTTTTTTCACTCTTTTTTCTCTTTCGGTGAGTGCATTTTATGCTCCATCTCACCTCCTGTTGAACGAGTGCGTTTTATGCTCCATCTCGCCTTTTCTTAAACGAGTGCGTTTTACGCTCCATCTCGTTCTCAACATGTGTTTATGAGTGAGTGCGTTTTACGCTCCATCTCTACTCACTACATGCCCATTTTCTTTTTTTTTCTTTCTTTTCATCTAACTCATGAAAGATCAAATCAAAATAATGTTCAAACACTCTTTTTCTTTCTTTTTTTTTCTTTCAAACTAACCCATCATAACCAATACTTCCCCCAAACTTATACGAATACCCCAATTCGCTTTGAATGATGCTTCAATAAGTTTTCTAAAGTTTCAATGATATCTCCCACAAGCATTTAACCAAATAAATTCTCTAACTAATAACTAACCAAACAGATGGATATGTGCTCATGAATGAAAAGATCACAAACAGTGTAAAACCAACTAGTATGTCAAACTACAGACTCAACATGTTCATCAATTTTCCTTGAATTAACAATTAATCCCATTCATCATTGGCCATAATCAAATTCAATCAACTCATTGCTTAAGTCTTACTAAAACGTACTATCTAAATGCAAACCATGATATTTAAATTTCATACCTAATAATGCAAATGCAAACTATTAAAACACCCCCAAACTTAAACTAAACATTGTCCCTAATGTATAAAGTAGAAAAAATTAAGACAGAGGACTTCCCTGAGACTTTGCTAGGTGGCATCATCGTCATTAGAGTCTTCATCGTCCACGGAGGTGGGAGTATATTCGGGAAACATAGGTGGACTAGGAAACTGTACTGGAGATGTGCCTGAGTTGAATCCACAATTAGTAAACATTTGGACTAGTGTGGAATTGAATTCCATTGAATACTCCATGAATGAGTCCATTTGATGTGCAAGTCTATCATTGCGTATAGATTCACGTCGAGATTCCCTACATAGCTTTTGTGTCTCTCTACATAACTACTGTGTGTCTCGACGCAAGCCGCGCATCTCAACAACTAGATTCTCCATAGGTGATTGAGATGCGACAACAGTAGACTGAGGGGGCTCCAATGGTTGTCCTGAATGTGGAGGCATATCCACCATAACAAACCCGGCACCCCTATGATCAGAAAAACCTCCCTTCCATACTTTAAAACGGCTAATGATTTGATGATCAATTGGCACTCGCGGTTGTTGAACTAATTCATCACCCTTCCATGTGACTTTTGCCTTCTTGCATAATCCGCAAATCAATGATGGGTGAGGCAATCCGGTATTTGAACTGCCCTTAATAGCCTTTGAGATTGATTCTTCAATAACTTGCCCCACATTAATGGTTTTTTTTGTCACTATGCAATATAGCAATACCGCCCTGTCCCGAATTATTTCTAAAAAGTGTGAGGTCGGCATCAGTTTAGCACATAGAAAATAATACCATGCCTTCCCAAACTGGCTCAGCTCACTGTGTGAAAAGTGAACCTTCTCTGTCCCCTTTACTATCCATTTAGCTTCCGGTTTACATAGACACTTGATCACCTCTTCCAAGTCAAGCTCTTCAGTTCTATATTGCATATACTCATCATCAGCTGGTATATTGTCTATGTGATAGTAAGCATTGATGTTTTCCTTGTCAAACGACACTGCTCTACCCCGGACTTGAACCACATGGTTGTCGCTCTCCGTGGCATTTGCGTAAAATTCTTTTACAATGGGAATGATGGCAGCCTCCAGTTGTTCTGTGAAATCTAACCAACCACGCTCCATAATCATGTCATGTACATTCCCATCATATGTTTCATCTGGGCGAAGACCGCATTTGAGAATCAATACCCGCTTCACCAACCATGTATGAAATCGCTCCGATGCTGCTTCGCTAACAAATCTCTTTTTGTCGTATGTCTTGGAAGGTTTAGAGCTTTCTCCTCTTTGGCATTTTGAAGACATGTTGAATATGCAATGATAAACCCTCACAACAACTAAAACTAGGTCACAAAGTAGCTAACAAAGCTTTGGTTCCTCTTGGGTAATTTAACAAACACCTTGTGTGCATTGCTCAATGCTTCAACAATAAGCTATCCCAAATCTTAGGAGCACCACCAAAGAAGACACCCAACAATCTCTCACAACCATTTAAATAAACTTAAACATCACCCATGGAGAATGAATGAGAATAGTACCTTCAATTGCAAAGTTTGGTCTTTACCCATGAAGAAGGGAATACACTTGTTGTTTGTTGATGCTCATAGATTCCACTTGAGAGGGCAGTATGTTGTATTAAACAAGTGGAGAAAATGAGTGGGTGAAATTTTGGATGAATAAGAGTTTGGGGGTGTGTGATAGGAGGTATGTATGTGTGATAGGAGGGTTTGTGATAGGAGTTTTGGGTTGATGTATGTAGAGTAGATGGGTATTTGATAATGCTGAAAATCTGATTTTGGGAGTTGTTTTTGATCAGGAGGAAGCTGAAAATCTGACCTGGGAGCTGTTTTTTTTTTTTTTTTTAATGTTGTTAATGTTGAAAATCTGGCTTGGGAGCTGTTTTTGATGTTTGAATGCAGGAAATCTGAAGTTTGGGTTAGCAGACAGCTGCCTGGGCGCGCAGGGGCGCTGGAATTGGCGCCTAGGCACTGCCTTGCTGCTTGTGGACAGCAGAATGGCGCTAGGGCACCCATTTCTGTGCTGTGGCGCGGCCTTGCTGAATTGAGGACAGAAGTACAACGCTGGGGCGCTGATTTTGGGTGCCTAGGCGCTGATTTTCTGCTCTTGCTCCTCTTTTGGTTGTTCAAACTCATATTTTCTTCACTCTTTTAATTTATTTGATGTTTTTTTTTGGATCATTGATACCTACAAGCAATTAACCCACAATTAAAATGTACTAATCATCTAAGACTAAATTGACTAAAAAAATAAATAATAATAATAATAATAATAATAATAATAAACTAAAATAAAATAGAATAAAATAAAATAAATAAAAGCTAAACTCTGGGTTGCCTCCCAGATAGCGCTTGGTTTAAAGTCAGCAGCCTGACTACTCCCTGGTGTCATTCCGAATCGATGAGAGTTATTGAGGTCTTTTGACGATCCACGTCGCTACCCCAATAGTGTTTCAATCTTTGCCCGTTTACCTTAAATGTTCTGTGCAAGTTGGGTTCTTCAACTTCCACTGCTCCATGCGGAAATACCTCAGTAATCAGAAATGGCCTCGACCACCTTGACTTGAGTTTACCCGGAAAGAGTTTTAACCTTGAATTGAACATGAGTACTGCTTGTCCCGGTTGAAACTCGCACTCAATGATCTTTTTATCATGCCACCTTTTTACCTTCTCTTTATAAAGCTTTGCATTCTCGTATGCTTGGAGCCGGAACTCATCCATCTCATTTAACTGCAAGAGACGCCTCTCACCCGCTGCATGCAAGTCAAAATTAAGTTTCCGAATAGCCCAATATGCACTATGCTCTAATTCTACCGGCAGATGACAAGTTTTACCATACACCAACTTATATGGAGACATCCCAATTGGTGTTTTATACGCTGTTCGATAGGCCCACAGGGCATCATCTAGTTTCTTTGACCAATCTTTTCGGTTGGGATTAACAATTTTCTCCAGAATCCGCTTCACTTCTCTATTCGAAACTTCGACTTGGCCACTAGTCTGGGGGTGATAAGCTGTGGCAATCTTATGGGTGATCCCATATTTAGCAAGAAGAGCGGCAAAATATTTATTACAAAAATGTGTACCTTCATCGCTAATGATCGCTCTCGGTGTACCAAACCTCATAAAGATGTTTTTTCGGAGGAAATTTAACACCACCTTTGCATCATTGGTAGGCAAAGCAGTTGCCTCAACCCACTTAGAAACGTAATCCACCGCAATTAATATGTAAAGGTTATTGTATGATGATGGAAACGGGCCCATGAAGTCTATACCCCATACGTCAAAAATCTCAACCTCCAAGATATTGTTTAAGGGCATCTCCTGTCGCTTGGAAATATTTTCAGTGCATTGACATCTGTCGCACTTTAACGCAAAGAAATGGGCATCCTTGAAGAGCGTTGGCCAATAGAAACCTGATTGCAGGACTTTTGCTGCTGTTCTCTCTCCCCCATAATGTTCGCCATAGCATGATGAGTGACAATGCTGTAAGATTCCTTCTATTTCTTCCCTTGGTACACATCTTCTTAACATCAGATCCGCACAATGTTTGAACAAGAATGGTTCATCCCAGATGTAATGCTTCACCTCGTGCAAGAACTTTTTCCTTTGTTGGTGGCTCATTTCAGGAGGAAGCACATGACTCACTATATAGTTCACATAATCTGCATACCATGGTGCTCCTTCTGCAACATATAATAGTTGTTTATCTGGGAAAGATTCATTGATCCTTACACCATCATCCTTTTGTTGTATGAATTTTTCAAGTCTGGAGAGATGATCTGCTACTTGGTTTTCTATCCCCTTTCTGTCCCGAATCTCTAAATCAAACTCTTGAAGCAAAAGCACCCAACAAATCAAACGTGGCTTAGCATCTTTTTTTGAAATCAAATATTTAATGGCGGAATGATCTGTGAATACTATCACCTTTGTACCAATGAGATAAGATCGAAATTTGTCGAAAGCAAAGACAACTGCTAATAATTCTTTCTCAGTAGTTGTGTAGTTGAGTTGTGCATCTGATAACGTCTTGCTGGCATAATAGATAGCATGAATTTTTTTTTTTTCGTTGACCTAAAACTGCTCTTACTACAAAGTCGCTAGCATCACACATTAGCTCAAATGGCAAATCCCAATTTGGTGCAACTATCACGGGAGTAGTTATAAGCTTCTTTTTCAACACCTCGAAGGCCTCTATGCACGTTTTATCAAAGTTAAAGGGTATGTCTTTCTCTAAAAGGTTGCACAAAGGCTTCGTGATCTTGGAAAAGTCCTTTATGAATCGTCTATAAAATCCGACATGTCCCAAAAAACTTCAAATTCTCTTGACTGATGTAGGTGGTGGTAGATTTTCAATAATCTATATTTTTGCCCTGTCCACCTCTATCCCAATAGCAGAAACTTTATGCCCCAAAATAATGCCTTCTTTAACCATGAAATGACACTTTTCCCAATTCAATACCAAGTTTGTTTCCACACATCTTTTCAGCACAAGAGTTAGGTTCTCTAAACATAAGTCAAAGCTATCTCCAAATACCAAAAAATCATCCATAAATACCTCCAGATTTTGTTCGAACATGTCGGAGAATATTGCCATCATGCATCGTTGAAATGTTGCCGGTGCATTGCATAGTCCAAAAGGCATCCTCCGAAATGCAAAGGTTCCATAAGGGCACGTAAACGTGGTCTTCTCCTGATCCTCGGGTGCTATTGCTATCTGATTATAGCCAGAGTAACCATCCAAGAGACAGTAGAATTCATGCTCAGCCAATCTGTCAAGCATCTGATCAATGAACGGTAGAGGGAAGTGATCTTTTCGAGTTGCCTTATTGAGTTTGCGATAATCCATACAAACTCGCCACCCAGTCACTGTCCGTGTTGGAATCAATTCGTTGTTCTCATTGGACACTACCGTCATGCCTCCTTTTTTCGGAACACATTGAACTGGACTAACCCATGGACTGTCTGAGATCGGATATACAATTCCAGAATCCAACCACTTGATGATTTCTTTTTGACCACCTCCTTCATGATAGGATTTAATCGACGTTGTTGCTCAATCACAGGCTTAGCATCATCTTCAAGCAGAATTTTGTGCATGCAAATTGAGGGACTAATACCCCTAATATCTACAATAGACCATCCTAAAGCCGTTTTGTACTCACGAAGGACTCGCAACAGCTTACTTTCCTGAAATTCATCAAGTGAAGCAGAAATAATAACAGGTAAAGTGAAAGAATCCCCCAAATATGCATACCGCAAATGTTTTGGAAGAGGTTTAAGCTCCAATACGGGTGGTTTTTCCAAGGATGACTTTACACCAGTAGAGCTCCCAGAATGGTCCAAAGTCTCAAATTGTTGCTTGAACTTGACAACCCGTGGAGTAGCATTTAACCACTGTACATACTCTAGAAGAGCAGGGTGGTTCAAAACAGTGGAATTAACAAGTGATGCCTCAAGGGGATGTGAAATACATCTCCTTGAAAATATCTCATTTACTGCATCTTCCATCGAATCGACCCGAAAACATTCTTCCTCTTCCTTAGGAAATTTCATAGCTGAAAATACATTAAATGTCACCTCTTCATCTTGGACTCGCATAGTTAGCTCACCTTTTTGTACATTGATGAGTGTTCTCCCTGTTGCTAAGAATGGTCGCCCAAGAATAATAGGTATATCTTTATCTTCCTCACAATCTAAGACTATGAAATCAGTTGGAAAAATGAACTTATCCACTTTCACTAGAACATCCTCAACTATGCCTCGTGGATAAGTAAGTGATCTATTTGCTAGTTGCAATGTAACATTGGTAGGCTTTGCTTCATTCAAACCCAATTGCTGATAAATTGATAGTGGCATCAAATTGATACTCGCTCCCAAGTCACACAATGCTTTCCCAAAAAATTGGCTACCTATTGTGCATGGAATTGTAAAGCTACCCGGATCTTTTAGCTTTGGTGGTAGTTTCTTTTGAAGAATAGCGCTACACTCTTCCGTAAGTGCTATTGTCTCAAAATCACCCAGTTTTCTCTTTCTTGACAGAATGTCCTTCATAAATTTCATGTAGCTAGGCATCTGCTCCAATGCATCTGCAAAAGGGATATTAATTTGAAGCTTCTTGAACACTTTTAAAAACTTGGAGAACTGTTTATCCAACTTCTGTTTCTGCAATCGTTGTGGAAATGGTACGGGAGGCACAATAGGACTCTGCTTACCTCCCTTAGAACTTGCATTTGGATCCTCTTCTTTCTTCTCATGTTCCACATTCTTGCTATTCTTTTCTTCACTTTCACTATCATCTCCAAGTGATTGTTTTGAAGTTCCCCCAACGACTTTAGGTAGCTCTCTTCCACTTCGTAATGCAATAGCTTTGCAATGCTCCTTACCTTCTCTCTTAGGATTGATCTCCGTATCACTAGGTAACGTTCCTTGAGGTCGGTTGTTAATGACATTAGCAAGCTGACCCATTTGATTTTCTAGGTTCCGAATTGATACTTCCTGACTATTCATCCTTGTCTCATTCTGTGCTATATATCTGGAAAGTAACTCCTCCAAATTTGACTTCTTTTCTTGCTGTGGTAGAGCTTGATTCTGAAAGCCTGGCAGGTATGTTTGTCTTGGGGCAGAAGTTTGAGCTTGATTATTACTCCATGAAAAAACCAGATGATTCCTCCAACCAGGGTTATAGTTGTTGGAATTATTGCTATATTGTTGCCTGTTGTGGTTACCAATGTATTGTACCAACTCTGGATTAATTGCGCATTGTTCACTTGGATGGTTCCCAGCACACAATTCACAAATGACTGCCACACTTTGAATAGGTTGCACCCCTAAAGCATCAATCTTCTTTGTCAGTGTAGCAACCTGTGCAGCTAATGCAGTAACTGCATCCACTTCATAAATTCCAACTACCTTTTGCTGATTGATCCTTGCAGAGGGCCATTGATAATTGTTGGCAGCCATTGTTTCCAATAACTCATAAGCTTCATCAAAATTTTTCCCATCAATGCCCCACCTGCAACTGCATCAATATTGGTCCGAGTAGCACTAAACAACCCGTTGTAGAACGTTCGAACTTGCAACCACTGAGGAATGCCATGGTGAGGGCATTTTCAGAGTAAGTCTTTGAATCTCTCCCATGCTTCATTCAGAGTCATATTGTGCGAACGATGTGATGTCATTCCTCATCCTTGCAGTTTTAGCTGGTGGAAAGAATTTAGCTAAGAATTTTTGCGCTAACTCTGTCCATGTAGTAATAGAACCCGGTGGCAATGAATGCAACCAACTCTTCGCCTTATCACGAAGTGTGAAAGGGAAAAGTCAGAGTCTAATTGCATCTTCGGAAACTCCATTATACTTCAACTTGTCACAAATCTCCAAAAAACTCACCAAATGATCGTTTGGGTCATCGTTGGGTAAACCCCCAAACTGCACTGAATTTTGAATCATTTGGATGGTACTCGGCTTGATTTCAAAACTGTTTGCTTGAATTGCGGGCCTTTGAATGCTCGATTGTATTTTTGTAACAAGCGGCATAGCATAATCCCTTAACGATTTATGTTCATCTTCAGCCATAGTTCCTTGATTTATTACTTCTTGACACTGCTTTTGCAAGTTTCGGAGCTTCTTTTCGATTTCGTCTTCGTGTGGTAGTAGCTCTTGACCTGTGGATCATGTTTGCATACAAAATTCAAGAGTACTTGCAAAAGTAGTTAAAACATAAAATTAAATAAGTTTAAACTAAGATTAAATTGATTGAAATTAATATTGAAATAATTACTAGAATAATTCCCCGGCAACGGCGCCAAAAACTTGTTGTCCGAATTTGGTATTGATAATTTACGTTCAAGTATACACAATCAACAAGTAATAAAGTGATAAGTAGAGTACCGTTCCCAAGGAGAATTATTAGTAATAAATTCCAAGTACTAACTTTATATCAATTGAATTTTATTTAAACAATTGAAATTGAGCTATGGAATTCTTAATTAAAACTAAATCTAAACTTAACAATCAAGCGTTGAATTTACTAGAGAAAAGAAGTTAAGATTACAACTTCCCCTAATGCTTTGTATAAATCCCTCTAACTCTCTTTCCAGTTAATTGATCAAAATAAGTTATTAACTGAGAACTCAAAGTTATTTATCAAACCTCTTCCGATAGTTAGATAAAATTATCTATCCCAATTAAATTACTATATTCCTATGCAAAATAAGTTGGAATAGATTCATTAAGTTCAAAATCTCATAAAAGTTACACACGACGTATAGGTATATTCCTATCCTATATACAAACCCAACTATTCAATCCTAAGAAGAATAAACTAGGCGCATGTCATCATATTCAGATCTAAAACTAGAATTCATCTCCCAATTTCTTCTAAGTTGTCACATTAATTGTTGGCCACACAATCATATATTAAACACAAAATATGACAAACAACTCATATAAGATCAATAAGAACTAGAAACGAGAGTAGATTAATTTAACTAGACATAGGTTCCGTTGCAATCTTAATAAAAATTTAGTTCATAACGTAATTGAAAAACATCATTCTCAAATTAAACAACATCTTAGAAAATCAAGAAGAAAAAGTAAGAGAAAAGAATGAAAACTTAGTTGTAGTCTCCAATCCATCTCTAGCCTTCAAGTCCAATCTTCTTCGTCGATTTCTTCAATCCGTGTCTTCAATTTTCTTCCTATTTCTTGGTCGTTCCAGCCGTTTTCAGCCCCCAAAAGTCAGAATCTCCCATCCCCACACAAACCCTAGTATATATATAGCCTCAGGGTTAAATTTTGGGCTCAAAATAAGTCAAAATTCAGGTCACGGATTAACACAAGTGCAAGGGCGCTCAAACTGGTGCAGGGGTGCTGATTTGGACAGTGTTTGGGCACTGGGGAGCCCAAATTGGCGCTGGAACGTGCCTCCTTGTATTCTGCCTGGTCCGGACCAGTCTTCGTAGAATCGTCATAACATTTGATACAACTGTCCGATTGAGCTGAAATTTTGAAAAAATACAGAAGACATCCTGGTCTACAATGTTGATGTTTTGAACTTTTTCAGATTCGAAGTGAATCATGGTCCAAAAGGAAGAAAACCGAGGTACTGCTACAAAATAGTACTCTATAAATACTCCATTAAAATGCCCTTTAGCTTCCTCTTAAAAAATCCAACACTTAGGCTCCAATTTTGACCTTATTTCCTCCCAAATGGTCATTCCTACAAAATAACATTAAAACACACAAAATAAATAAAAATGAACATAAAATAATTAAAAACTTGCAATTTCATTAAGCCGAAAGCACTCAATTCGTAGGTATAAAACCCACTCATCAACTGATTATATTTCTTCTCGTGAAAGACTCTACCATACTGTTTACAGGCACCAAATATTTTGGCACGACTGTGTTTAGCAAAAGTGCTTCTATTGCATAGGGGTTTCGCTTGTTGTTCTTGGATCTCATTCTTTCTCATCAATCTTGTTTTTCTCATGATCATAGTATGCACATCAGAAGGAAAAGTGCGTAGAACTCCCAGACTAAACCAAAAAGTTTAACATCCATGCTTTCTACACTTTAAGACCCACTATCTGATTCTTTAACATCTGCCAGTCACAAAGACGATCAAAGATAAATTACAGACATAATCATTTATACAAGGTGCATAATATGATTAGAAACAATAACAACAATAAAAACAAAAAAATTTATGGGCACAACCTGTACAAAATATGAACTATAATTCTCACCCCCCAACCTAAATTGAGCATTATCCTCAATGTTTTGAATTTACTAGTTTGTGGTTCCAGGAGATGAGGTTGAAAGGTGGAGATCCATTCAATTGTTGAAGTCTACAGTCAAAATACACAAATCAATCATCCCTGCGCAGATCTGGGTTTTGGGTAGGCTGGTAAGCCTTGTCTGTTAGTGCGAAGAGAAGCAGAAGATCTATAAGCAAATACTAGATTAAAATACAAAGCATGAAACATAATATTGTGTCTGTGGAGTGTGTGGTCATGGTGCTGTTGGGGCTGGGGCTGGTTGTAGAGAATGGTTAACAGCGGAGAAGAAGAAGCAGAAGAAAAAGTAAAAAAGGAAAGGGGAAAGAAGGGCGTGGAAAGAGAGGAAACGGGCGTGGGTGCCTTATAAGGGCGGTCCCGTGGGTTGGGTTTCTGCATGACTCGACCCTTTTTTGTGTCGGCAGGTGCGAATCTCAGAGGAGTATTCTAGATCCATTAAAAAAATGGTCACCACATTTTTAACAAAGTCCTCCAAAAATGGTTTCAATCGCTGGCTACTAACAGTAAAGATATTACCATTTGAGGGGTTCTCCACCTCCACTGTTTCATGTTCAAACACCTTTTTAACAATATAAGGCCCAGTCCATCTTGACTTCAACTTTCCAAGAAAAAGGCGGAGTCTTGAATTAAACAACAAGACTTTTTGAAAAGGTTCAAAAGACTTCTGCATAATGTTCTTGTCATGAAAAATTTTCATCCTTATTTTAGCAATCTTAGCATTTTCATATGCTTCATTTCTCAATTCCTCCAATTTGTTAATCTGAAGTTTTCTTGAAAGTCCAGCCTTATCTAGGTCAAAGTTCATTGCTTTAATGGCCCAGTATGCCCTATGTTCCAATTCCATAGGTAGGTGACAAGGCTTTCCATAGACTAATTGGTAAAGAGAAATGCCCAAAATTGTTTTAAAAGTAGTGTGATATGCCTAGAGGGCATCAGTTAGTCTTGATGACTAATTTTTGCGGCTAGATTTACCATTTTTTTCAAACTTAATTTGATGATCTCCCGATTAGCTAATTTAGCTTGTCCACTAGTTTGTGGATGATAAAAGGGTTGCAATTTTATGGAAAATCAAATATTTTTTCATCAGATTCCAGAAAGGGCAATTGCAAAAAAGAGCCCCCATCACTTATGATTGATTTAGGAACTCCAAATTGGGACAAAATATTTTCTTTAAGAAATTTGATCACCGTTTGGTGATCATTATTTCAGCATAGAATTTCTTTGACCCATTTGGATACATAGTCTACGGCCAATAAAATGTATAAATAGCCAAAAGAAGGGGGTAATTGTCCCATAAAATCAATGCCCCAATAGTCAAAAATTTCAATAACAAGAATCGGGTTCAAGGGCATCATGTTTCTTCTTGAAATGCTGTCCAACCTTTGGCATCTATCACAAATTAAACAAAAGGCATGGACATCTTTGAAAAGTGTGGGCCAGTAAAATCCACACTACAAGATTTTTGTAGTGGTTTTCCTTGAGGGGAAGTGGCCACCACATGCTTTAGAATGACAAAAGGTTATTACCTATCTGCTTTCCTGAGCGGGGATGCAACGTTTTATGATTTGATCCGTACAGTACTTAAATACGTACGGATCTTCCCAAAAGAAGTTACGAACCTCCCTCAAAAATTTCTTTTTGTCCATGGGAGTAAAGGACGGAGGGAGTGTTCCAGTAGTAAGAAAATTAGCAATATCAGCGTACCATGGGGTCTCATCAATTATGAACAGTTGTTCATCAGGGAATTTTTCATTGATCGTAAAATTCGTAAGTTAACCTGGATAGATGGTCTGCAACCACATTCTCAACACCCTTCTTGCCCTTAATGATTAAATCAAATTCTTGGAGCAAGAGTATCCATCGCAAGAGCCTTGGTTTGACATCCTTTTTTGTGAGCAAAAATTTCAGTGCTGCATGGTCAGTGAATACAGTAACAGAAGAACCAACAAATTAAGAACAAAATTTTTCCAAAGCAAATACTACGGCAAGTAATTCTTTTTCAGTTGTTGAATAATTTATTTGAGCATCATTCAAAATTTTACTTGCATAGTAAATCACATGTGGTTTCTTATCTTTCCTTTGTCCCAACACAGCACCTACAACATCGTCACTTGCATCACACATTAGCTCAAAGGGCAGAGTCCAGTCAAGGGGTTGCATTATTGGAGTGGAAATTAACATGCCTTTAAGCTTGTCAAAGGCTTTCTGGCACATTTCACTCCAATCAAAGATTACGTCTTGACTCGGGAGATGCATATGGGTTTTGCTATGGTACTGAAATCTTTTATGAATCTCTTGTAAAATCTTGCATGTTCTAGAAATGATCGAACATCCTTTATAGTCTTAGGAGCAGGCAATTTCCTAATCAGATCTATTTTAGCCTTGTTAACTTTCATGCCCTCAGACGACACAATGTGTCCTAAGACAATGCCTAGTGTTACCATGAAATGATATTTTTCCCAATTAAGCACCAGATTGGTCTCTTTACACCTTATTAATACCTTTTCTAGGTTGACCAGACACAAATCAAACGAGTCACCACAGACAGAGAAGTCATCAATGAATACTTTCAAAATTGTTTTCACCATGTCACTGAACAAACTTAACATGCATCTTTGGAATGTTGTAGGAGTGTTACAAAGCCCAAACGACATCTTTTTGAATGCAAACGAGCCAAAAGGGCATGTGAATGTGGTTTTCTCCTGATCATTGAGTGCTATCTCAATTTGATTATACTCAGAATAGCCATCTAGGAAATAGTAAAATTTATGGCCTGCAATTATCTCTAGAACCAGGTCCAGAAAGGGAAGAGGGAAATTATCTTTCCTAATCACCAAACTAAGCTTTCGATAGTCAATACACATCCACCATCCTATGACGACTCTAGTTGGTACTAGTTCATTGGCTTCATTTTTGACCACTGTGAGCCCAGATTTGTTTGGCACAACTTGGGTTGGACTGCCCCATTTACTATCAGAGATGGGAAAGATTATCCCTGCATCTAAGAGTTTAAACACTTCCATTTTCATAAATTCCTTCATGTGAGGGTTTAGTCGTCGTTGCATTTGACGAGAGGGTTTTAAATTCTCTTCCAAGTATACAGCATGATTACAGATTAATGGGCTTATATCTTTCAAATCAGCGATGGTCCACCCAATGGTGCTTTTGTGGCTTTTAAGAACTTCAATCAGTTTAGACTCTTGCAAGTCTGTGAGCTTAGATGAAATTACCATTGGGTACGACTCGTCCTCTCCTAGGTATGTATATTTGAGGTCAGATAGGAGAGGTTTCAATTCAGGCTTTGGTGGCTTGACACTTGATGAGAGTGGCTTTGTGCCACTTGGCAAAAGTTCCTCAAATTTGGAGGCCCATGTATCAATAGCATGAGATGGGCAATTCTTTGGATCATCATTTGTTGTCTCAGATGTGATGAATTCTGACAAAGAAAGTTCAGTGGAATTTTCACAGAATGTGTTTTTCAGATGGTCTTGAACCAAAGACTCAATGAAATTTATTTCTCTTTCTTCTTTGTCCTCTCTTGGGTGTTTGGCAACATTGAAAATATTTAGCTCAAGAGTCATATTCCCAAAGGTTAATTTCATGACCTCATTCCTGCAATTGATTAGTGCATTTGAACTTGCCTGGAAGGGTCGACCAAGAGTAACAGGAATTGGGTTCTCTGAATATTTTACTAGCTCAGTATCGAGCACAATGAAGTCAACATAAAATACAAAGTTGTCCACTTATACAAGTACATCTTCAACAATACCCCTAAAAATTTTGATAGATTTGTCTGCCAACTGAAGTGTGACACTTATGGGTTTGAGTTCTCCTAGACCCAACTGTTGGTAAACAGAAAATGGGAGCAGATTGCCACTTGTTCCAAGGTCTAATAGTGCTTGTTTGATTCTAAAATTTTTGATGACACACGACACAGACGGACACCCTAGATCTTTGTATTTTGGAGGGATTTTGTGTTTAAGCAAGGCATTTGCATGTTCTATCAGGAAGGCTCTTTTTTGAACATTATGGCTTCTTTTGACTGTGCACAAGTCTTTTAGGAACTTGACATAAGATGGAACCTGTTTGATTGCATCTAGAAGTGGGATGTTAATTTTTACTTGCTTGAAGAGCTCAAAAATTTTTGGCTGATTATTCAACTTATTTACCGTTTTGAGTCTATGAGGAAAAGGAGTAGGAATAGAACACGAGGGGTTCTTCTTCCCTTAATGGCTCTAGTTGTTGTTCAATCATGGGCTCGGGTACCTCTTCTTTCTCACATTCAAGTTGAATTGTTTCAGTCTCAATTGGTGGATTGACTGGGATTGACTTAGGTTTTGGCTTTGGAAGTAGCATGTCTTTGATAGTCTTATCAATCACCTTGCCACTTCTTAGTGTAGTGATAACTTGGGCTTGGTCTTGTGGCTTTTCCATGATTATGGGATTTCCCACCTGAAATTGGTCTTGTGGTGGTTTTGGTTGGGCAAAAAACTTGCCCTTCTCATGTGTGGTTATGGATTGGGTCAACTTTTGGATATGACTTTTAAGATCCTCTAAAAATTGAATGGTTTGTGCTTTGAAATCAGTAAAAGCCTGAGTGAAACTATTGTTGTAGTTCATTTGGCTGTGCATGAATTAATTTAGTGTATCCTCAAGGTTCCCCTTTTGTGGTGGTTGGTATGGTTGGTATGCAGGAGGTCCTTGAGGTGGTGGGTATGAACCTTGTTGTTAGTTCATGGGAGTTGGTTGTGTGTTTCTCCAACTGAAGTTTGGGTCGTTCCGTCACTCTGGATTATATGTTTCAGATTATGGGTTAGAGTAAGGCTTGTCGAAGTTGGAAACAAGATTTGTTTGTTCCAACAAAACCTTTTTGAATGTTGTAATGGTAGGACACTCCCTAGTAGGGTGTCTTGTTAGTGCACAGATTTCACACACTTGTTCTGTGGGAGAGCTAACATCAACTTGATGAACCTTTTTCATCTCTAAATTTTCGAGCTTTCGAGACAGGGTGGACATTTCTTAGGTCATCGTCATCTCTCAAGACATACTTACCCCTTTGGGAAGTAGATGGTTTAGTTTCAACAATGGTAGGAGAGGTTGAGTCCCACATCTGAGAACTGTCAGATATAGTATCAAAAAAATTGAATGCCTCCTCTGGACTTTTGCTTATAAACTTTCCTTGAGCCATCATTTCGACAAACTGACGTAGTCTAGTGGGCAAGGAATCGTAAAAAAATCCTACCAAAGTCTAATTCTCAAAAGCATGGTGTGGGCAGGGCTGGAGTAGATCCTTGAATCTCTCCCAACTTTGGTAAAAGGTTTCTCCTTCTTTGACCGAAAAGTTCATGATTTGCCTTTTCAATGCATTAGTGTTGTGTAGAGGAAAAAACTTTCTAAAAAATTCATTTTGTAGTGCTCGCCAGTCAGGTATTGAAAGAGCTTGTAAAGAATTAAGCCATTGTTTAGTTCTATCCTTTAGAGAGAATGAAAAAAGTTTATTTTTGCTAGCTCAGAATTGTCTTGAAACATTCTGCATACTTCTTCAAACTCTTTTATGTGCAGATATGTGTTTTCTATTTCGAGTCCACGGAATTGAGGGAGTAGTTGAATTGTCCCCGTCTTTACAATAAAGGGGGGTGCATCTTCAGGAAAGATAAAACTAGAGGGGACACTATTTCTTGTGTGATTTAAGTAATCCCTCAGAGTTCAAATGTTAGGCACTTCCCGTCTCTCACAGGAATTTCTCCTCGTCTCTTACCATTTACCATTGTACTTTCACAAGAGTCTGCAACTGATCTAGGTGAAAGTGGTTTAGGTTAATTCACAGACCCAGAAGATTCAGCCAGCAAATTTTGATAGTAAGGAGTGTTCTTAGATATAAAATTAATTAAAACAATTTTATACACAGTAAAGCAAATTTATACACAAAAAGTGAGGTCTTTTTTTTTTACCTTTTACTGTAAAACCTTTTATATTTCCCCTGCAACGGCGCCAAAAACTTGACTTGATCCAAAATGTGTACACCCAAGTGCAGGCGGTCAAGTTGTAGTAATAATCCGGTGAAGTCCGGAGTCGAATCCACAGGGAACTATGATTAGTGTTTAGAAGTAAGTAGTGATAGAGACCAAGTAACTGGAAGTCTTGAGAGTTGGAATTTTTGGGGTTTTCTGGACAGAATATAGGATTCTTTCCAATGGATCTTTTTCTAGACAAAATATAAGATAAATTAGCAAAGATAATAGCCACTCTTTAGTTCGAAGATCAGAACATGTAATTGATTATCCGATTTATTATGTTTGTGCTTTATAATTCAATTAACTCTCATGTTAACAGCAAGTTAATCGAAAGACAAAGATGGACTGTAAGAATTAAGCACATGATTCCAATGCCTTTTTAGAAACTTACAAGAATTGTCTATGCCGAGACTTAACCTGTCTACAAACAAGCAAGTGTTTCTACAAGGCATCCAACCATGACATTAATGGTCCATTGTTTGACTAAAGCGCAATAATGGTGGAGATTGAAAGGTTGTCATGAAGAGCTAGTCGGGGTGCTTGCCTTGAACCAACGAATCTTTCTATGCAAGAGTCATCCGTATCATAGAAGGAGCCCTTGGTTATACAAAGTACCTTAGCTTTGCTAGATGCATTCAATCATCCAATGAGCAAGTGAAATATAAAACATTAAAGCATAAAAGAATTGCACAAACATAACTTCTGGGTAATTTTTACATATTCATCACCTCTTACTAAAGAGTGAATGAGGAACTATTCACTCTTCATGGCTTTGGTAAAGTTAGAACACTGAATGATACTCGTCCCTCCAAGTAGAAGAGCTACTAAGTTAAGCAAACTAAACAAAGAGCTTATCTTCAATGAAGAATAAGTGAATCACGTTCCACCCTTCACTGCTTTGGTAAAGCTCTAGAAAAGTGGAAGAGTTTCACTCTTCTAAGAAAGAAGGATGCTCAAGCAATGGAAATGAAATCAAGCAATGGAAGTGAAATACATAAACAATAAAAGTAGAAGAAAGCTAGTTACTCTTGGAGAGTGGTTCCCTCAACCAAAAGATGGAGGGTTGCTTCCTTAACCAACAAGTGGAGGGTTGCTTCCTCAACCAACAAATGGAGGGTTACTTCCTCAACCAAAATATGTAAGACAAGAAAATATAACAAACATCTATGATTAATCAAAATGAGTGGGAGTCAAAGCCTCCTTATAAGCTCCTTACTAGTTCTTGGTGTAGTCTAAGGCTACAAACCTAGCTCTTGCTTCCTATTTTACAAGAGAAAAATTGTACTCTACTCGAGAAGAGAATCCATGCCCCTTAAGCTCCGTTAATGGGAGTATTTATAGGCAAGGAAGGGGGGAAACAAGAAGATAAGAGAGGATGATTGAATAGTGTATGCCGCGCATGAAAACCAACTACTCTATAGGCAATCTATAGAGGATGTTCGAACGTGAATCGACGTTCGAAAATTGTCTTCTATTTTGCTTAGGGGCATTCGAACGTGTCTTCTGGTCTTGCTTTAGGGGCGTTCGAACGCGAGATGGGATGTGACCACATCACTCAAAGTGTCTTGGTCTTCTGTGGAAACCCACTTCCACACTCAATGGAGGGCTTGGAGTTTTGCACTCATCACTCTGATCTTTCTTCTGTGGATGTTCGAACGTGATTGGCATTCGAACGTGGTACTCAAGTGCACTTCCTTCTTTGCTGCAACACACTATGTCTTCACAGTCTGGTCTTGTCTTTGTTCTAATGGACGTTCGAATGTGAGTTGCGTTCGAATGTTCCTGCTTTGTTCCAAGCTTCTCCAACTTTGTTCCTTAATGCGCTGGTATTACATTCAAGTGTGATTTTTATGGGAGGGAGAACCTGAAATGTCATCATTTAAACTCCATCAAAGTATAATTAGTCCAAAAAAGGCATAATTTTTTTTTTTGGTGGGAGGGAGAAGGGAGGGGGGACTTGA
The DNA here is from genome assembly GCA_963454935.2 of Ilex paraguariensis. Classification (NCBI taxonomy): domain Eukaryota; kingdom Viridiplantae; phylum Streptophyta; class Magnoliopsida; order Aquifoliales; family Aquifoliaceae; genus Ilex; species Ilex paraguariensis. Next base: position 42,451 of record CAUOFW020001476.1, on the reverse strand, counting down.
GCCCTTGATCTCAAGAAAGCAAAACCTTCACAAGATAAGGAATACCATTAGACCAAAGGCCCGTTGGTCAAAAAAAGGCATAATAATATGCTACATTTAAGTACTAATTAGAAACCCCAAGGAGTGATGGCTTGACACTAGTGCCACTCAACTAATTTTCTCTAACAAATGGATGTTTTCTACTTGCAAGAAGCTAGAGAATGATGAACAACCCTACATATGAAACTCCTCTACCTACAGGGTTGAAGGAAGTGGCAAGATGATACTACTTAAGATGACCTCTAGCAAGGAACTAACCTTGAATGGAATGCTTCATGTCCTTGACATTCGCAAGAAACTGGAGTCCGGCACTCTGCTTAGCAAAAATGATTTTAAGTTAGTTTTTCTATCAAATAAATTTGTGCTTACAAAGAGTGAAATTTTTTTAAGAAAAGGATATCTAAGTGATGGGCTTTTAAGCCCAATATAATGACTATTATACCCAAAGTTGTTATTAATAAGAATGAAAATAATTCTTCTTACTTGCTTGAATCTTCAAATACATGGCAAGCTAGGCTATGACATGTTAATTATGATACTGCTAGAGGATTAATTAATTTGAATGATTTGTCTAATTGTTCTATTGATACAAATCATAAGTGTAAGACTTATGTGGAATCAAGGTTGGCAAAAACATATTTCAAATCAATTGAAAGATGTATTGAACCTCTTGAATTAATTCACAATGATATTTGTGACTTCAAATTTGTGCAAACTAGAGGTAGTAAAAAATATTTTACAAGATACTATTATGTTTGCTTAATTAGAAGTAAGATAAGACAATTGATATATTCAAGCATTATAAAATGAAGTTGAGAATCAATTTAGCAGAAAAATTAAGTCATCGAGAAGTTGTAAAAACCGAGAAAATTAAAACTTTATGAATAGGGCAAAATGATAATTAGCCAAAATAAAGCGGGTTGAATACCCAAATTTTACTAGAACTCGGATGATGAAATGGACCTCACCATTGGATTCGTATCACAAAATGTAGCTACCTAGTCAATTTTCTTCGAATTCCAATATTGTCGGATTTTTTATGTTTTACAAGGTAATTGGGTTTCGTACGACTAAAATAAACGCAATCAAATTGTATTGGTGAAACCATGGAAATAATTTAAATTTAGTTCAATAAAAATGTACTGGACTTAACAAGGGACGAAATTTAATTGATTCGGGATAAAATCGGATTAGAAAAATCGAGACGAGTGGCACAACGAAGCCCAAGTATTTGAGGAGTATAAAAGGGGATGAAAATCTTCTTCAGATTTTCTTCCCCATCCTTTAGCCCATTTCAGAAATTAGAGAGTGAAAGAGAAGAGAGAAAAAAACCTAGCCCTCTCACTTTCGTCATTCGATTACGACGATCCGACCGTCAGATTGCTTTGGGCAAAGAACTAAAGTCATTCTACTCAAAGAGACATACAAAGCAATACCAAAGATCATGATTTTTGCCAAAATCTAAAAGATGGAATTTCTAGGATCGAGCTTGGGAGGCTTCATTTTAGGCTTTTGGGGCTTATAATACACAGATGTACGCTACAAGAGGTAAGGTTCCTATACTAACTAGGTTTATTTCTAACCTAGGGTTGAAATATGAAATGGGCAAGGTATTAGAGATGAATTCTCATGTACAACACATGCCTAGGGCTGTTAGAATGTGAAAAATGGGTATAAGAATATGTTAAAACCAATTCTTGAATGATTTGGGTTTGATGAGATTGTATTTTTCTCACTAAGTGTTTGATAAAATGCTTAAGAACCCAAGAATGTTGTTTGGGTTGAATATGCTATAACATGCTTAGTGATGTAATGAAATTTTTTTATATGCTTTATGATATAATTCACATTTGAGGAATTTGGGAATGTTGTGGAAATTGGATAAGTTCATTATATGCTCATGATATGAGGAACATGATATTGGAGTTGCATTTGTACTTTACATTTGCATATGCACGTGTAACATCGCATTTGTGGGCATTCAACATAAGTTTGGGTGTGTGTGCATGTTTTTAATCAAACACCATCCTTGGTGGGTTGATACGTGGGCTTAGGAAGGTTGGGCCAAGGTTCAATTGAGTCACATGGGTTGCATTGGATAAATGTGTTAGGGTTAGCAAGAAGGGCGAGATTCTTCCTTGGGTGCAAAATTGGGTAAATTTGGATACGCACCCTCGTTGGTATTGAGTCCATAAAGTGTGTTGGTGTACACGGAACCCTTGGTGGAAGTCCATAGATGTCATGTTGGTTGGGTGACTGTTGGTGGAAGTTCATAAATACCCACCCCAAGAAAGATACAAGGTTTTATTAAATGGTCACTAGATGTTCAATGGTGGGGGGCTTGGAATGCCGTGATGCATATGTGTGACATCGCATGTGTCATGTGAGCCAGTGGAGGGCTTGGGTTTGCCTTACATACATGAGTTCCATCGCATGGCATGGCATGTCATGAGATTGTAGCATTTATTGATGACATGCATGTATTGAATGGATGCTTGATGTGATGAATTGCATGTGACATTTTATACGCATCTAGGTTGGGGAATAGCCTCCTTAGGAGATACCCTATTTAGCATGGCTCATCCTTTATAGGGACATATTTCAGGTGTTAGACGAGCTTCAGTGGATGGCCCTCACTTGGGTTCATGTTGAAGAAAGAGCCGGGTTATGGCTCTTAAATTACATGCTGTAATTTCATGTATATTTTATTTTGGCTTTATATTAATCGTGTACAAAACTTATATTTTGACTAAGGCATGTAATGGGACACTCTTGGACACTCTTGGACATTATTCTTTTGTAAAACAAATGAATGAAATGTCTGTCGTATGGCTAAAAGTTGAGTTTTTGAGAAATTTGGGAAAATCTGGGCTCTAGGTACCGGTACCTAGGCTCACAGGTATCAGTACCCCAATGGACAGTGGGCTTAGGTACTGGTACCTATGCTCACCGGTACCGGTACCGGTACCCCACAGACAGAAGGCCCAGGTACTAGTACCTGGCAAACAGAAGGCTCAGGTACCAATATCACTTATCTGAGGTACTAGCACCTCTTCCCAAAAACTGAAATTTTATGTAACATGGTTGATCAAGCCTTCACTTCTTGAACTCTTTCTTGGGGTGATGTAATGATTATATTTTAAGCCTATACATTGGAAGTGGACCTTGGAATTGTCGTATGATTATTTTATGCACAGTTTACGTATTAGATAGAGCTCCCGTACAAAGGTAACTTTCCCAAATTACATTTTGATTATGATCCCGGTGAATAGGCTGCAACGATGTGGTATCAGGTTATAAAGTACTCATGGGTATTTTCACAGGTTGATGAGTGATGAACTTAGTGAGAAAGGACTCCTGAATTTTGAGGCGTCATGGAAGTAATAGGGGAGGTGAATATAAATTTTCTTTTGTGGAATGTTGTTCAACACATTGAATCATTTACCAAACTACTGCCCTTATTCACCACAATCAAATGGCGTAACTGAACGCAAAAATCGAATTTTAAAAGAAATAATGAATGTAATGCTATCAAGTTTGGGTGTACCCCAAAACTTATAGGGGAAGCCTTACCATCTGCTAATTATATTCTTAATAAAATACCTCATAAGAAAAGCAAATAAGAAACTTATGAATTATGGAAAGGTCAAAGACCTTCCTATAATACTTAAAATGTGAGTGTGTGTAGCAAAAGTGGAAGTTTCTAAACCTAAAAGGGTTAAGATAGGACTAAAATCATTGATTGTGTATTCATTGGTTATGTCCATAACAGTAGTGTATATTGATTTTTTTATTTATGAATATGAGATTTCTAACGTGTATATTAATACATTTATTAAATCAAGTAATGCTTCATTCTTTGAAAATAATTTTTAATTTAGTATGTCACATGAATCAAGCTCATTAAAGAGACCAATTGATGTTACGACTAGTAATGGTTAAGTCAATACAAATAAGTTCATAGAAGATGAACCTAGATGTAGCAAAAGGATAAAGACTTCAATGTTGTTTGATCCTGATTTTATAGTTTATCTATTAGGGAATGATCCTCAAATTTTCAAGGAAGCTATGTCCTCCCCTGAATTTTCTTATTGGAAAGAAACAGTTAATTCTGAAATTGAATCCATTATGAGAAATCATACAAGGGAATTGGTTGATCTTCCACTAGGTAATAATCCTTTAGGATGATTTGGATCTTTAAAAGTAAGATGAAAGCCGATGGATCCATTAACAAGTACAAAGATAGACTTGTAGATAAAGGATATAAACAAAGGGAAAAAATTGAATTGTTTCAACACTTATTTACTAGTTACTAGAATAACATCCATAAGGATGCTAATTGTTATAGTTGCTTTGAATGGCTTTGAGATACATCAAATGGATGTAAATACACCTTTCTTAAATGGTGAATTAGATGAAGAAATATACATGGAACAACTTGAAGGGTTGTAAAGCCCCAAAACCCACCCTGGCTGGAATTATAAACTAAGAACCATTCACATCATGAGAGCAACTAAATAATTCATCCATAAAGAAATTTCATTTATCAAATATATCCTTTACAATCTCATTTCCAAAAGAATACGCCAAAACATGAAGAATATATCCCCAAAAGAATATGATCCCAAAAGTAAGATAATTACATCCCAAAAGAATTAAACATAAACTTGCAGCGGAATTACAAAAGAGTCTAGACTTCACAATATTTTCAAAGTAAATTTCTTAGTTTAGAATAAAAAGTAATGTTGTTCTAAGCGTCCACCTCGGATCAACATGCCCATCTACGAGAATCTCCCAATGTGCCGGTTCCTCAATTTCCAAATCCTCCTCCAGTACGTAATCTGAAAAACATAGTTTGTGGAGGGGTGAGCACTAAGCTCTGTAGCAATATTCCTCCCAAACTCAAACAAGGTTTAACAAAAAAACATATAATAACGGTCGGTCACCTTTCACAAATAGCATATATGGATTTTGAAATAAAACAGAGACATTTAAACAGATCCCCAATTTAAGCAACAACAGTAATTTAATGCATACGGGAAACCACATACGACTAATAATCCAATCCTAATAATCTATTTCACCATAGACTGTTTTTTCACAAGTTCTTGCGAAATCCAATGCTTCCCAAAATTCTTGTAGAAACTAGTTATGGTACAATGAACAATTACCCACCACTATAATTCGTATCTCTGGTATGAAGTAAGTCCTCGCATGGATACCATCGAAAATATCATGGCCCATATATAATCCACACAAATCCTCGCAAGGATATCCAATATTTAGGAAGGGCGTATAAAAACATCATAACAGTGACGTATCCAACCAAAGAGTAGTATACTAGCCCATTTTTCTACGATTACCCGTAAGCGATAATGGTTTAGTCATCGCAAGACACTAACCCCATTACGAGTGGTAGAAAAAGTTCGTACCCACACGGAGTAAGAAGGAATCTACACACTCCAAGATACTCAGTCAATAGTAGCCTATGTTTATCCGACAACCACACAAGAGATACAATATCAACAATTTCGTCAAATAACAATAATTCCATAAATCCCCAATTTCACATATAGTATTTCAATAGAACACTTGAAGAAAATGCAAGAGATCATCATCAATATCATTTTAGTACTCAACACAAGGCGCTAAAGTTTCAAAGTCAAGAACAAAGGAAGAATCAAGAAGAAAATTCAGCTCTTTTGAAAACTAGGGTTTTATATCAAGAAAATGAGATTTCATGGGTATTCAACCCTAACTTTGTTTAAAACACACTAATAATTGCAAAAAGACCAAGGAACAAAGAACCATAGCAAATAAATATGATTAGGAGTCAAGAAATACATATATATTAGCCCTAGCATCAATGGACAAGAATGGAAGAAAACTCCCTACCTTGATGTTCTTGGAGAAGCTAGGTTTGATCTTTAATCCCCTTTAGAACTCTTGTTCTCCCCTTCTTTCTTCCTCTCTAATTCTTTCTATTAGGGTTCTAAGAGGTGTGGGGTTAGAGTGGTGTGAAAGAATTGGAGTAAATGTAGTGAAAATGGGGTTTTAACTATCTACCGGTAGTTCGTATCGAGCTACCGGTAGTTTGGGTACACTGGCAATCTACTACCTGTTGAGCTACCGGTAGTTCGGAATTACTAGACATTTACTACCTGTTGAGCTACCGGTAGTTCGGATCCACTCGCAACTTACTACTTGTTGAGGTACCGATAGTTCAGATCCATCGGATAGCGTACTATCGGTAGGTCCTGTCCAAATTTGTCTATTTCCTTTATTTTTCATTTCAAACCCATTCCAAACCCTTCCAAATCCAACCCAAGCTTATTCAACATGCTTTTGTACATTAAATCTAGTTGGTACAAGTTCTATTACAATGATTTCATACATGTGCAAGCTAAACTAAGTTTTAACTACTATTTCCTTGAATTTCCATATTAACATTTTCAAAAGAAATAATAACTTGCTACATAAACCTACATACATATATAAAGATAAAAGGGTGGGGTTTACAATCCACCCCCCTTAAAGAAAGTTTCGTCCTCAAAAATTACCTCAAGTAGCGAATAAATAATGATACTTCTCTCGCATCTCCATCTCGAGTTCCCAAGTAGCTTCCTCCATTTCGTGATGTTGCCACAAAACCTTCACTAGTCGGATGACTTTGTTGCAGAGGACCTTCTCCTTGGTATCAAGAATTTTCACTGGTTGTTCTTCATACGTTGCTCTATCTTGAACTTCGATATCTTCCAAATCTATAACCTGCGTGGTCTCCGACCGGCACTTCCTCAACATCGACACATGAAACACGTCATGCACCCCTGACAACTGAGCCAATAACTGAAGTTAATATGCCACTTTGCTCATTGCTTTGATCACTTCAAAGGGTCCGATGTACCTTGGAGCCAATTTTCCCTTCTTGCTGAATCTCAAAACTCCCTTCTTAGGTGACACTTTGACGAAAACATAGTCCCCTTCTTGGAACTCCAAAGGTCTTCGTCTTCGATCCGTATAGCTCTTCTATCTACTTTGCACCATGTGTATTCTTTCCCGGATGAGTTGAATCTTCTTTGTAGTTTCCCAAACTATTTCTGACCCAAACAAGCTACTATCGCCCACTTCTAACCAACATGTCGGTGATCGATATGGCCTCCCGTATAATGCTTCATACGGAGCCATTCCAATACTTGCTTGATAGCTGTTATTATACACAAATTCCACCAATGACAAATGGTCACTCCAACTTCCCTTGAAGTCTAATACGCAAACACGGAGCATATCCTCAAAAATCTATATCACCCTCTTGGATTGGCCATCCATTTGGGGATGAAAAACGGTGCTAAAGTGTGACTCTTTCCCAATGGCTCGTTGTAGACTTTGCCAAAATTGTGCCATGAAACGAGAATCATGATCCAAAACAATAGAAAGCAGAACTCCATGCAGTCGAACAATCTCGCGAATATATAGCTTGCTCAAGCTCTCTAGAGTGTTTGTGGTCTTCATACTCAAGAAATGTGCAGACTTGGTGAGTCTATCAACTATAACCCATACTGCATTATGCCGGCGCGATGTCCGTAGTAAACCCGACACGAAATCCATGGTGATGTGATCCCATTTCCACTCTCGGATAGGCAAGGACTGTAGTAATCCTCCTGGCTTTTGATTTTCGATCTTCACCTGCTGGCACACCGCACATTGTGCTATAAACCTTGCGACATCCTTCTTCATTCCCTTCCACCAATATTGGCGCTTCATGTCCCTATACATTTTTGTGCCACCGGGGTGGATAGCAAACTTACAGCAATGGCACTCTCCAAGTATCTCCTCCTTTAGGGATGAATCATCGAGGACGCATAGCTTCTCCCTATATCTTAGTTCTCCACTTCTCAAAGACCAACCCTCCATTGTTTCTCCATTCCCCAATTTAGCTCGAATCAACGCTAAGTTAGGATCTAAGCATTGCAATTCCACAACCCTAACTTGAAGGGTAGATTGGGCCACAAGGTTGAATAGCCATGGCCGAGATCTATCTTCTCCAACCCAAAGATCATAGTCTCCAAGGGCATCTCTCATCTTCCATTTACTTACAAGAACGTTGAGTTCACCCCAAGACTTTTGGCTAAGTGCATCGGCGACTACATTAGGCTTCCCTAGATGGTAGTTGAGTGTGAAATCATAATTTTCTAGATACTCAACCCACTTTCTTTGCTGAAGATTCAAGTCTTTCTGTGTGAACACATATTTGAGGCTCTTATAATCAAAAAAACTTGAAAATTTTCCCCATATAAGTAACATTTCCACAACTTAAGAGCAAAAACTACAGCGGCAAGCTCTAAGTCATGGGTGCGATAATTCAACTCATGAACCTTGAGTTGCCTAGAGACATAGGCAACCACCTTCCCTCCTTGCATTAGCACACATCCCAAGCCTCGTAGCGAAGCATCGGTGCACACATCGTATCCTTCTCCACTGCTCGGAATAATGAGGATGTGAGCGGTTTTCAACTTCTCCTTTAAGGTGCGAAAGGCTAGTTCACACGCTTGAGTCTACAAGAACTTTTCTCCTTTCCTCGTGAGGCGAGTCATCGGCATCGCAAGCTTTGAAAACCCTTCCACAAACCTACGATAATAGCTGGCTAACCCCAAGAAACTACGTATTTCTGTCACATTCTTAGGTGGTTCCCATTTCATCACAGCTTCAATATTTGCGAGGTCTATAGTTACCATTTGTTCGAACACCACATGACCCAGGAATTTCACTTCCCTCATCCAAAACTCGCATTTGCTCATCTTGGCATACAACTTTTGCTCTCTCAATGTTTGTAACACAATCGAGAGATGACATGCATGTTCCTCTCAGGTCTGTGAATAGATCAATATGTCATCAATAAAAACAATGACAAACTAATCGAGGTATAGCCGAAATACCATGTGCATCAAATTCATGAAGGCTGCTGGTGCATTAGTCAGTCCGAATGGCATCACTGTATAATCGAAATACCATATCGGGTAGGAAAAGCTGTCTTAGGAATATCCTCTTCCTTGATCCACAGTTGATGTTACCCAATGCAAAGATCAATCTTGGAATAATACTTGGAACCCCTCAACTGATCGAATAAATCGTCAATCCTTGGGAAGGGATATTTGTTCTTCACTATTACTCGATTTAACCTTCAGTAATCTGTATATAACCGAAGTGTCTCGTCATGTTTCTTCACAAAGAGGACCGGGGCTCCCCAAGGTGAAGTACTCAAACGGATAAACCCAATAGCCAACAAATGGTCTAATTGCTTCCTTAGCTCCTTCAACTCCAAAGGTGCCATCCGATAAGGAGTAATGGATATGGGTTTGGTTCTTGGGTAGAGATAAATCTTGAACTCAATCTCTTGTTATGGGGGTAACCCAGGTAATTCATTGAGAAAAACATCTAGAAAGTCCGACACCACCAATATTACATCCGGTTGGGATTTGTCCCGATCATCTCCCATTAAGCTGGCCAAGAAACTCAAATTGCTCCCTACCTTAACTTTCAAGAATCTATTTCCCATCTTGGGAAATGGATGAGAAGAATTGTGATCATTCTTTAAAGTAAAAGCTACTCCTCCCGGTAGTCGAAAGGAAATTTGCTTGCGAAAACAATCCATCACCGCATGGAAAGTAGACAAGAAGTTCATCCCAAATATAACATCGTACCCCTTTATATCTAACACAACCAAATCGACAACCAACTCTTGCTCCCCAATGCGAAGCACACATCCTCTACACACCCTTGTTGTATCCAATCGTTCTCTCGTGGGTATGTCAATACTAAGGGCATGTTCTAGCTTCTCAAATCCCAATCCCAAATTTAAAGCATATGTAGTACGTATGAATGAGTGTGTAGCATCGGGATCAAATAAGATTCAGGCCCAGGAGTTATAAAGAAGCACGATACCTACCACTACAGCATTAGAAGCATCCTCCTCCAGTTGTGTCAAAGCAAAAACTCTCCCTTGATTGGCGTCACCGGGGGCTTGAGTTTGTAATAGTCTTTGCTGTGCTGGCCTTTTTAGGGGTGGCTTGTTTGCTGGTACCTACCCGATTGCTTGATTGGTCCTTGGGGGAAATAATGGGCATTGATTTTTGAAGTGCCCAAACTTTCCACATGCAAAGCAATGTCTTGGATCCGTGCCTATTATAGTCTGAGCAACTCCATCTCCTCGGGCTGTCAGAAGTCTCTGTCCACTTGCCTAGTCTGGCCGTCGATATGGTGCTGCTCGCTGTAATCTGCTACTACTGGCACCCATCCGAATCAGACCTCTTCTCGCGAAGCTCTGTCATCGCTGGCTGTCCCCTATATCTCTTTCCACAAGTGCAGCTCGGTTAACCATATCCCTATACTCCCTAATCTTGAGGGCTACCAACTTCTCCCGAATAACAGGCATTAATCCCTACTCAAAGCGCTTGGCCCTGCTAGCCTCAGTAGATATAAACTCCGTAGCATAACGGGGTAGCTCGTCAAACCTCCTCTCGTACTCAGCCACCGTCATGATGCCCTGTTGTAGAGCAAGAAAATCTGTCTTCATTCTATCTCTAACTAATTCCGAAAAATACTTGTCTTGGAAAACTTGATCGAATTCCTCCCAAGTAAGTGCATCTGTGTTCCTCCGTCTTTTTATCGAATTCCACCAATGGTCGGCCTCCCCCTCGAACAAATATGTAGCCAAGCCAACCCGAAGGTCCTCGACAAGTCCCATGCTGTCACACATCTTCCCTATCCGTCGGATCCACCTATCCACATCCAAGGGGTTAGAGCTCCCTTGGAAAGTAGGTGGGTGTTGTCTTAGAAACTCATGAAGAACCACAATTCTCCAATTCTCATCCCCGTTGCCCGGTACTTGGGCTAGTGGATGAGCTCCCCCATTGTGGTTGCTATGGTTTCCATTCTGGTTTTGTACCAGAGTGGTGAGCTCCCGTAAGCATTGGTATATGTTGTTCATGGCATCATGAGGTGGTGGTGGAGGGTTTGCTTGGCCACAACGACCTCGTCCACATCTATGCCTACCGTCTATCCTGCACATCAATTCACAATTTAGTTTCATTGATGTACAAGACATAGTTAGGATGTCTTGACCTTAGCATAAGACTTGTATAAAATTTAAATCAATAATTTCGTTCATCCTAATCCTATTTCTCTAGTGGTAATCCATAACCTACAACTCCCATGTAAGACCTAAAGCCTAAGCTCTGATACCAAAAATTTGTAATGCCTCAAAACCCACCCTGAACGACATTACAAACTAAGAACCATTCACATAATAAGAGCAACTAAATAATTCATCCATAAAGAAATTTCATTCATCAAATATATCATTTACAATCTCATTTCCAAAAGAATACGCCAAAACATGACGAATATATCCCCAAAAGAATATGATCCCAAAAGTAAGATAATTACATCCCAAAAGAATTAACATAAACTCGCAGCGGAATTACAAAAGAGTCTAGACTTCACAATATTTCCAAAGTAAATTTCCTAGTCTAGAATAAAAAGTAATGTTGTTCTAAGCATCCACCTCGAGATCAACATGCCCATCTAAGGGAATCTCCCAATGTGCCGGTTCCTCAATTCCCAAATCCTCCTCTAGTACGTAATCGGAAAAATATAATTTATGGGGGGGGTGAGATTTAACCTCTGTAGCAACATTCCTCCCAAACTCAAACAAGGTTTAACAAAAAAACATATAAAAACGGTCGGTCACCTTTCACAAATAGCATATATGGATTTTCAAATAAAACAGGGAAATTTAAATAGATCTCCATTTTAAGCAACAATAGTAATTTAATGCATACGGGAAACCAACATACGACTAATAATCCAATCCTAATAATCCATTTCACCATAGACTATTTCTCACAAGTTCTTGTGGAATCTCATACTTTCCAAAATTCTTGTAGAAACTAGTTATGGTACAATGAACTATAACCCACCACTGTATTTGTATCTATGATATGAAGTAAGACCTCGTATGGATACCATCGAAAATATCATGGCCTGCGTACAATCCACACAAATCCTCGTAAGGATATCCAATCTTTAGGAAGGGCGTATGCCAACACCATGGCAATGATGTATCCAACCAAAGAGTAGTATACTAGCCCCTTTTTCCACGATGACCCGTAAGCGATAATGGTTTAGTCCTCGCAAGGCACTAACCCCATTACGAGTAGTAGGAAAAGTTCGTACCCGCACAGAGTAAGAAGGCGTCTACACACTCTAAGATACCCGGTCAATAGTAGCCCATGTTGTTCGAGTTTTCTACATATGTATTGGCATTTTCATTTATTCAAGAAATTCTTAAATTTAAAAACTTGCAAGGAATTGGTGGAATAAAATTAAAAGTTTTTAAAATTTCTCATGGATATTATTTTATTAATTTTACCTTTGTTATTTCACATTTAATTTTTATGTTATTTCTTATTTTGATTTCGGAATTTTACTTAATGGAGATTTAATTAGTGGTTGAATAGTTACACCATTTAGTTGTTAATCTAGTCATCAAACCATTTAAAGCATTGTTTAATTTTGTATGATGTCCAATATGTGGTTGACGAGTTTTAGTTATTGTAGGTGTTTTATGGCTTTTATGGGAATAATTCGTCATAACTGTTGGGCTTAACTTATGGGCAAGGAAAGACCTATAAAAGAAGTTTAAAAATGTATATTAAGTTATATTCTGTGTTAAATATACATTTGTAATTAGCTAATTTTGTAGAGTCCATTATAAATCTCAACCTATTTCATGGTTATGATGCTTTCAAGATTGAAAATCCGTAAGCGTCAATGGAGATCATCAAAGCTATATTATTTACACTCCGGTTGCACCTTCAAGCATAAGAAAAATGTAATGACATATATTCTTAAGATGATCCCTTGATTTAATTAACTTAGGAGGATTAGAGTGAAAATGGAATAAAAGATTAATCCGTGTATGGATCCTAGATGATTTTAAATGAAAATATTTTCTAAATTATTTTCTATTTTGAATATATAGTTTAAGTCATTAACGGACCCCTTTTGAGCAAAACCCTTTACTGTTCAAGAGGATAAATTTATTGCTTGGTTTTAGGCTTAAAAAAATAGTAGGGAACGACCTACACTCGCTAGCCTTCACTAGAGCGATCTTTTTATAGCTTATGGAAGAAAAAAGGGAAAAGGCTACAAACGGAAAACAAGGCTCGCTTTGTAAGCTTTCTCCAACGGCATTAACCTCACTCTAGCAGTCTATTCTCCTTGGCCAGGATTGAAATCCAATCTTCATTTCGAATACCCCTGCCCTATGACCGCCCTCCCACCGATCGAGTGGTCACTTGTGAATCTGAGTTTTCTTGTTGACCATTATTATCCTTATTCTAGACCTACAAATAGGGAGTCTTTTCTTTAGCTAGGGAAGCCATTTGAGAGTAAAAAATCATCTTCAACCTAGAGAGCTTCCACCATAACCCTAGATCTCTAAGACCCAAGGCTGCCTTCTAGAGATTTTACCCAACCTCATAAATTGGAGTCAAGATCTTGATTGGTAAACTAGACCCAATGGTGTGTGCATATCGGAGATCGTTGGCTTTTCCAAGATTCCTTGAATAGGGAGTCTTTTCTTCAGCTAGGGAAGTCAATTGAGAGTAAAAAATCATCTTCAATCTAGAGAGCTTCCACCACAATCCTAGATCTCTAAGACCCAAGGCTACCTTCTAGAGATTCTATCCAACCTAATAAATTGGATTGAAGATCTTGATTGGTAAACCATACCCAATAGTGTGTGCATACCGAGGATCATTGGCTTGTCCATGATTGCTCAAGGCCTAGATGATCCTTTGCAGAGGTGAATCCAAGTGAAGCTACACAAGATGTCAAAGAAGAGCCTTTGGCAGAGAGACATATTGAAGGAAGGAAGCATCTAACCCTAATATTGATTGTAGTATAAGACTTGAGTCACTGTATGTTGACTTTAAGATTCGTTTGGTTTTGGTGAACCCCGAATGGTTCCCCGTATTTTTTTCCCAATGAGAATTTTTTTGCATCAATAAATTTCTTGTGTTTATCTTGTTTATTTACATACATACTTGCATTTGTTGACACACACACACACACACATACACTATATTTTTTGTTGACATCTTTTCATCCATAATTGTGTTTGGGTTTTGGGATTGTCGTGAAATTGAGTAATCAACATCAATCATCATGGGTGTAAGGGCACCTTTAATTACCCAATTCAAGTGAGAAGAGCTAATTGTGGTAGATTAGGTTTTAAATTGTCATTCATTGTGTTAAAATTGAAGAACCTATTCACCTCATAGGTAGTGTGATGTGCTCCACATATATAATCGTGAACGAAGATTCACATAGTTTCTCCCCCTTCTGAAACAACATCCTATATTGTTGTTCTCTGCCAATTTAAGATCTTCTTGATTTTTCTTTTACCCCGCTCGTTCCAATTTGATATAAGTTCTATTATATTCATCTTATCTCCATTATTATTTTTTATGAACAACTTCAATTCGAGTCAGGTTCACCCCTACCTTCCAATGGACGTGACCCCTGAGGATGTGTTGTTGTGAGCATCGAGGTTGGATCTTGGAGCCACCAATGTCTATTAGTACCTTCACGTGGGGAGGTAGAACTATTTTAGGATAGTGCTTACACATCTCCCAGATGTCGCAGACCATCTCTTTCAATTTTATTATTTAGTTTATTATACTCTAAACCATAGTAGCATCATGTATAAGAGTCAACATAGGAGTAGGTCCTTCCATGGTATCAGCTAACCATAATGACGGGGGAATTGTGCATATTTAGCAACTGCACTGTCAAATAATAGAACGCCACACAAAGTAAAAAATAAAAAATTGACCTCATTATTATAAATCAAGTAATTGAATATTTCGAATAAATCCCTAAATTCAAAACTACTTGTCATCCAATAAAAACCTAAAATTCCTAATAATAAACCAAAATCCCCAACATGATTAGTTACAAATGCTTTTTGACAAACATTTGCCTAGTAGCCTTAGCTATCCAATGTGCTACTTGGTTACAAGACCTTGGTCTAAAGCTAAATTGTATGTTCAAAGAACTCTCAATGGCTCTAATATCTTCTACGAACTTTGCTATTTCCCATGGGGTTACATCTTCAGTGGCACATAGCTTGATTAAGTCTTCATTGTAATTTTCTATGATTAGATTTTTAAAGTAAAGTGCAAATGCCATCAAGCATGCTTCCTGAACTACTAAGGCTTTTGTGTATAGGCATTAAATCACTTGGATGGATCTAGTTTTTCGTCAGTTAGTTTCCCTTGATGGTCACAGTTCATTATTTTCACGATTGCTTGGCTTTTTTTTTTTTCAAAAGCTCCATCACAATTGACCTTTAATTAGCTTATTGTAGGTGGTTGCCAAGCTAGATGGTTATCTAAGGTATGTGTTACGATGTCTCGCTAATTGGCTCTGCTTTCTTGGATGCTTTCAAATTTGCCCCATTCTCTCTTTATTAGGTAGACGATAAAAAGGGGATTGGGATCCCTCTGAGCAAATATTACAACATTTCAAGCCTTCCATATCATCCAACCCATGGTTGCTACTTTACTTAAGAGCTAGATTGATCTTTTAAAATTTTCCTTCCGCTCAATTAGTGACAAAGTCTATGCCTTGGCCGATGTTATACCATTTTCCTGCACTCTGCATCCCAAATCAACCCAAACCACACCTTCCTAGTCCATTTGCACTTGAAGAGTTTGTGTTCAATTGTATCTACCTCCTTCTTACATATTTGGCATTGTGGAGAGGTTGTACATTTCCTTGTGAAAAGATTTTCTTGAGATGCTAAGGTGTTTTAACGGACACTCAAACCAAAAATGTTTTATTTTTTGTAGGGTTTGAGGTCCCATATGGTATTCCACAAATTTGGTGGGATGTCAAACTCTCTTGTCAACACCTTGGGTCTTTCATATGCTGATTGAGGTGATGGCTCTCCATTCTTGGCGTGTCACCATGTTTTTAGTGATGTTAGACTTCATTCTCCAGTAGTACTTTCACAATGTTGCAATCTTGGTGTTTACATATGGTTACAACAAATTTTGTCAAGGTGGGTATCCAGTTATCTTCCCAAAAGCAATCTTAGATTCTTTCCCAACTAGCCATATTAACTCTTTTGCTAGCATGTCTCTTCCTTGTAGTAAGCTCTACCAAGTCCAAGAGGGGAGTCATCCTTCCTTATCCTTCATGAAATCAATATTGGGAAAGTAGATTGCTTGTAGTATCCTTGCCAAATATGATTTAGGGTTCTGAATTGGGCATTAACATTGTTTGGCTAGCAAAGCTTGGTTGAAGCTTTGGAAATCTAGAAAACCCATCCCTCCGTGAGCTTTTGGCTTGACCATTGTCTCCCAACTCTTCTAGTGGACCTTATGTTTGTCATCTGAGTCACCCCACCAAAATTTCCTAACATGGTAGTTCAACTTCTCACAAAAATTCTTGTGAAAAGCTACGCATGATGTTGCATAGTTTGGTATGGCTTGTACAACTAAATTTATTATAATTTCTTTGCTAGCCTTAGATAGGTAAAGGTTTTTCTAGCCCTGGACTTTTTGATAATTCACTCTAGAATGTATCCAAAGGTATTTGACGAGAAGCATGGATTCCAAGGTATTTTGTATTGTTTGGTAGAGATCTCATTTGTAGGATGTGGCATATTGATCTCTTCTTGTCTTCATCTATGTTCTTGGAGAAAATGATTCTTGACTTACTATGGTTAATTCAAAGCCTAGATGACATGAAAATCTTCTCCAAAGTTGGCATTAGATTTCTACTTCCTTGCTCCTCTTCTTTGATGAAAAACGTTAAATCATCTGTGAAGAAAAGGTGGGACAGAGTGGGACATGTCCTCTTGATTTTGATGTCAATCACTCTTCCATCATCCATTTCTTTCTATTCCAGTATAGACAAAACATCAAAAACTAAGAGAAAAAGGCATGGGAAAAAAGGATCCCCTTGCCTTATCCATCTCTTAGGTTTGAGCTTGTATCTTGCCTCTCCATTAGTTAACACATCAAAGTGAGTAGTGCTAATGCATTTTGATATTAGTTGTATCAATCTGTAAACCCCCACATGTTTATATTAATATAATGATATATTTTTTTTAGTAATTCTAATATATGTAATGACGTAAGAATGAACCACATATATTATAACCGTAGAAATAAATATTTGAGAGATAAATTGACTGTAAAGTTTAAGTTGCAAAGGTATTTAAGCTTGGAAGAGGTTGTTAGGTAAGTTCAAAATATTTTTAGGTCAAAATAAGATTTCCATTGAATCCGGAAGGTCGAGAAACCTTGGGAGAAGTAATATGGGGTGTATTAGAAGTTAAAAAGTGTTCCGGAGTTAAAGCACACTTTAGAGAGAATTTGGGTAAAAAAGATCTTGGACACTGCCTAGTATTTTGATCATACCTTTTTATTATGAAGTCCATTTGATTTGACATTTTGACAGTGGATAGTAGACTTCCAGGGCAACAAAAGTGTATTTCACGAAAATTTTTCAATTCAACCTCTAAATGGGCCAAACTGCACTGGAAGTGGAGCAAAAATCTGTTAGTCAAACCGTACCGGTACGCAGTATCGGTACGCCCAACTCCAGAGGCTGAACAGTACCGGTACGCCTTATTTAAACTTTGCCGAACAGTAAAAAAATTGGGATTTTTATGTTTTAAAACACCATTCTAAGCCCCATTTATCCCATTCTTTCATTCCACTCTCACCCCACACCTATTTGAACCCTAGGAGAAGATAAAGAGAGAAAGAAAAGGGAAGAAGAAGGTCTTCAAAGCTTGGGCTTTTGATTTGAAATTCTTGATTACAAGGTAGGCTTTTCTTCCATTATTGTCCATTGATGCTATGACTAATATATATGTATGTTTTGACTCCTAATCTTATGTATTTGCTATGAGTTATTTGTTTCTTGGTCTTCCTACAATTATTATCATATTTTAAACAAAGTTAGGGTTGAATACGCATGAAATCTCTTTTTCTTGATTTAAAACCCTAGTTTTCAAGAGTGATGGATTTTCCTTTTGATTCTTCCTTGGTTCTTGATTTCAAAACCTTAGTGCTTTGTGTTAAGTAATAAAATGATATTGATGATGATCTCTTACATTTTCTTCATTGTTTTATTGAAATGATACATGTGAAAATTTGGGAATTTTTGAAATTACTTGGGCTCTTGGAAATACCCATGGAATTGGGGGTTTTGGAAATTATTTGTTATTGATGGAATTGTTGGTATTGTATCTCTTGTGTGGTTCTTTGGATAAACATGGGCTATGATTGACCGGGTATCATGGAGTGGGTAGACATCTTCCTACTCCATGCGGGTTTGAACAAATCCTACCACTTGTAGTGGGGTTGGTGCCTTGCGAGGATCAAACCACTATTAGCTCACACGTGCCGTGTTAGAGGATTAGTTTACTAATGCTTGGGTTGGATTCGTCACTGCCATAGTCTTGGCACACTCCCTTCCCAAAGGTTGGATATCCTTGCGAGGATTTGTATTTGTGGATATATGGGACATGATGCTTTCGATGGTGACCATGCATGATCTTAGTTCATACTTGAGATATGAATACAATGGTCGATTATTGTTCATTGTACCATAAATGGTTTCTACAAGAATCTTGGGAAGTATGAGATTCTGCAAGAACTTGGGAGAAACGATTTATGGTGGAATGGATTATTAGTCGTATATTACAGTGGTGGGTTATTGTTCATTGTACCAGAAATGGTTTCTACAAGAATCTTGGAAAGTATGGGATTCTGCAAGAACATGAGAGAAATAATTTATGGTGGAATGAATTATTAGTTGTATATTGGTTTCACTTATGCATTAAATTACTGTTGTTGCTTAAACTTGATATCTGTTTAATTATCCCTATTTTATTTCAAAATTCATATATGTTATTTATGAAAGGTGACCGACCGTTTTTATATGCTTTTCTAAATCTTGTTCGAGTATGGGAGAAATGTTGCTACAGAGCTTAGTACTCACCCCCTACAAATAAAATTTTTTAGATTATGTCGTAGAGGAGGAGTTGGGAGTGGATGAACCGGCACATTGGGAGACTCCTATAGAAGGGAATGTGGATCCCGAGATGAACGCTTAGAGCAACATTATCTTTGTTTTAGACTAGGAAATTCATTTTTGAAACATTGCGATGTCTAGCTTTCTTTTGTAATTTCGCTGCGTTATGATAGTTAAATTTTTGGGATTTAAATGTCATGGTTCGGCATATCAATTTGGGTAATGTTGTAAATATTTTACGGAAGATGAATGAAGTCCCTTTATTTATGGATTATATTAGTGCTCTCATGATATGAATGGTTTTAAATTGTAATATCATCCAAGGTGGTTTTTGGGGCGTTACAAAGTTGGTATCAGAGTTTAGGAATTAGGTCTTACATGGGAGCTGTAGGTTATGCATTATCACTGAAATATTAGGTTTGGTTGATGAAACTTTAGGCTTGAAATGGTTTGAAGTATGTGTTTACAAGATAAGTGTGATTTGTTGTTTAATTAGGTTAGGGATTCATTATTTGTTAGAATTCATGGATTAGCTAGCTTTGAGGAGTTGACAAAAATTTTGGGATGAATATTCTAGTTTTATATCGTGTCATTTTGGACTATAGGAGACGGATGGTAATTTGGCTTTTGGTTTGTAAATGATGTTAGGCATGGATCTTTATGCAAGTCATATTATCTATATTGGAGATGAGTATGAGATAGGATTTGTGACAAAAGACACCCAAACTCGAGTTGGACAAGTATAATAGAACCATCTGTCAAATAGACTAACTTTCACTAATTTGATCATAATTCCTTCTTGGAAAGTCCAAATGGTGCACCATTTTTTTTGTTAGAATTCTAACTCGTATATCTTTCCAACCATATAGGTCACACATGCTAGAAATACCTGAGTTAAATCAGTTTATTCTTCAAATTTGGTCAAAAATCTACGCCGTGGTATTCCTTGGATAGCAAAATGTCGTGCTTTGCTTCTTAGACTCTGAAGGACTTATCCTTAAGCAAGCTTCCATCATTATTTAGGCTTTGATTTAAAGACACCCCCATGTTGATTGAAGTATTTTGATGGATAACAACATAAAAGGGGATTATGACTTGGTGCCTTGCCGACTCTAAGTATTTGATTGTACTATTAAGCTTGCTTAAATTTTTGGAAGTCAAGGAGATATGATAACCCAATTTGGATATGTGGAGGTAAGGTCAACTTAGATATTTTTAAGATGGACAAATTTTTGAATGATAAATTTATGGAAATTGATTTGTGTTATTCAAAAGTTATAGAAATTGAAAAGAAATGGTGAAGTAACCTCGAATGGGAGTCTAGTTTTGGAATAATGATTGAAATTGTGGTTATAGGTCTTAAATGGATAGGAGGTTGTTTCATAACTAGGTACTTGTGGTTTCCAATATTAGTTTGAAAATATTACAGAGTATTGATTGAATTTAGTTTGGAAGTATTAATGGATTATAAGGGTCATAAGTTCACTGAACTTAGACTCTTTAAAGTATTAGCAATTAAGAATCTCTTGGTTGAGTGTGGAGTTAATAGTTGACTTGTATTTATAAATTGTGATTGAAAAATTTGAGGTTGAGTTATGGAAATGAACTTATAGACATGCAAAAAAAAAAAGAAAATCAAAGAAGCTTTACTAAGTTATCGTAGTTACCTTTGACCCTATATATTGTAGAATTAAATATTATAGATGTTTGAAAACTCGAGGTCAGATATAACAGACAATTACTGAAATAAGGATGATATCTAAAGTTTGATATGAATCTCTATTGTTCCGTGGGATCTTTTAACGTTATTAGATATAATGGATGTTGGGAGAAGATAGAGTTCTTTTTCTTGTCTCTTTAGTACATTATTAAGATAGGTTTGATTAATTATACTTGAGTATTGTTGGTATGGGTATGGAAGGTTCTAACTTGACAGTTAGTAGTGATAATTGGAAAGATATAATTTGGGGGAATCAATGATGATACCTATGCAGATTGGCGTTGACATGGATGTAGAAACCTTATGTAATTTTTGGGATAAATGACTATGGTTATCCTAGTAATTAGTAGATCGTTATTATTTTGGTAATTATGAATAATGATTAAGACTATGATGACTAATGTAGGAAAATTGAAGAACATTGGTTTAATCATTTGGAGTTTTGTTGTACTTTTGATTATATTATAAGAAGCGTGGTGATAGGGAATTGAAAGATATTTTGGGATCCTTGATAGTCTATCTCCATATTTTGGTATATTACAAGATATATATTGTAATGAATTGTATCATAGGGATTCGAAAGTATAAGTATCGTGAAAAGAGTTGTAATGTTAATGAAAGTCACTAAGAATTGATTACATGGTTATTAGTTCTACCTCAAGTTTAGAGATTGAGAATGAATACTTGGGAGATATAAAATAATTGGTCTTAATCAATTTGATGAGCATGTAGAGTTATTAAGGGTGATCTAAAAGTATGAATCTGGATACAAATGAGTTGTGAAGGGGATGGTAAGGCTTATTGAGTTGAGCTCAAGGTTGGGGACTGAAAGCAAATATGTTGGAGATATAACTTAACACTTAGTCTAGTTATAATAGTTGGTCAATTACAAAACCCCTCTTTGAATGGATTTGATGGATCGTTAGTGTACACATTTTGGAAGTTATAAATTGAAAAACAACTACAGTTAGATTTCAATTGTACATTTTGGGTGGAATCTGACATATCTTCTAAAAACTTTAAAGACATATTGGAATTCCTATCGTTTGGCTAGTCTTGATTTCTGAATTGGTGGATTATAATTTATATCAGAGTGCGCAATGAACTACTTGAGTAATGACTACAATGGTGCAGGTAAGGAGTATGATGAATAATTACAAATAGATGTGCAACATCAGAGTGGATTCTAGAATATTGACTTACATAGGAGTGTGAGGTTGTGATTTGAAATTATTGTTAGGTTTCAAAGATTGTGAATTTTTCTTGGCTAGTGAGAGAAACAAAGTCATTAAGAATATTGTATCTATTTCAGGAATGGAAATGAATCTTACAGTGACATCATCAATAAATTTTGTATTACACCATGATGGTAGAATAGGAAAGATGAGCAATCCTAATAGTGGAATTGCATTTGAGTTATTTGGATATGCTTATGAATAAGCAACATGTAAGAAGTAAATATGAGGTTTATTGAAATGGTTGGTGAAATTCAAAAGAGAAGTGATATTTGATGAGTACAAAATTAAGTATTACGATCAAGTAGTTATGCATGATAAGAAATTATTTGGAACAATCATATGCAATTATTGAGAATAAAGGTGGTAAATGAACTCTAGTGAAGGAATGTAATCTTGAGGACCTTAAGTAACTACAATGACGTTATAAGTGGAAAGGATGGATATAAAATTTATAATATAATATTCTATTCTGATATTGGATTTGATGTTTAAGGGAATAACATACATTGAGAACTTGTGGTAAATTAGAATTAGATAGACCAACTCGACAATTAAGTTTCGAGGACGAAACTTTCTTTAAGGGAGGTGGATTGTAAACCCCCACATGTTTATATTAATATAATGATATGATTTTTTTAGTAATTCTAATATATGTAATGACGTAAGAATGAACCACATAGATTATAACAGTAGAAATAAATATTTGGGAGATAAATTGGTTGTGAAGTTTAAGTTGCGAAGGTATTTAAGCTTGGAAGAGGTTGTTAGGTAAATTCAAAATATTTTTAGGTCAAAATAAGATTTCTATTAAATCCGAAAGGTCAAGAAACCTTGGGAGAAGTAATATGGAGTGTATTAGAAGTTAGAAAATGTTCCAGAGTTAAAGCACACTTTAGAGAGAATTTGGGTAAAAAGAATCTTGGACATTGCCTAGTATTTTGATCATAACCTTCTATTCGGAAATCCATTTGATCTGACATTTTTACAGTATATCGTAGACTTCTAGGGCTACAAAAGTGTATTTCACGAAAATGTTCCAATTCAACCTCTAAATGGGCCAAAACTGCACTGGAAGTTGGAGCAAAAATCTGTCAGTCAAACCGTACCGGTATGCAGTACCAGTACGCCGAACTCCAGAGGCTAAACAGTACCGGTACGCTTTATTTAAAGCTTGTTGAACAGTAAAAAAATCAGGATTTTTATGTTTTAAAACACCATTCTAAGCTCCATTTATCCCATTTTTTCATTCCACTCTCACCCCACACCTCTTAGAACCCTAGGAGAAGATAAAGAGAGAAAGAAAAGGGAGGAAGAAGGTCTTCAAAGATTGGGCTTTTGATTTGAAATTCTTGATTATAAGGTAGGGGTTTTCTTCCATTCTTGTCCATTTATGCTAGGGCTAATATATATGTATGTTTTGGCTTCTAATCTTATGTATTTGCTATGAGTTCTTTGTTTCTTGGTCTTCTTGCAATTATTATCATATTTTAAACAAAGTTAGGGTTGAATACCCATGAAATCTCTTTTTCTTGATTTAAAACCCTAGTTTTCAAGAGTGATGGATTTTCCTTTTGATTCTTCCTTGGTTCTTGATTTCAAAACGTTAGTGCTTTGTGTTGAGTAATAAAATGATATTGATGATTATCTCTTGCATTTTCTTCAATGTTCTATAGAAATGATACATGTGAAAATTTGGGGATTGTTGAAATTACTTGGGCTCTTGGAAATACCCCTGGAATTGGGGGTTTTTGGAAATTGTTTGTTATTGATGGAATTGTTGATATTGTATCTCATGTGTGGTTGTTTGGATAAACATGGGCTACGATTGACCGGGTTTTATGGAGTGGGTAAACGTCATCTTACTCCGTGCGGGTTTGAACATATCCTACCACTAGTAGTGGGGTTGGTGCCTTGCGAGGATCAAACCACTATTAGCTCACCGGTGCCGTGTCAGAGGATTAGTATACTAATGCCTGGTTTGGATTTGACACTGCCATGGTGTTGGCACACGCCCTTCCCAAAGGTTGGATTTTCTTGCGACAATTTTTGTTTGTGGATATGTGGGACATGATGCTTTCGTGGTGACCATGCCAGATTCTACTTCATACTTGAGATACGAATACAGTGGTGGGTTATTGTTCATTGTACCAGAAATGGTTTCTATAAGAATCTTGAAAAGTATGGGATTTCGCAAGAACTTGGGAGAAACGGTTTATAGTGGAATGGATTATTAGTCGTATATTACAGTGGTGGGTTATTGTTCATTGTACCAGGAATGGTTTCTACAAGAATCTTGGGAAGTATGAGATTCCGCAAGAACTTGAGAGAAACAATTTACGGTGGAATGGATTATTAGTTGTATATTGGTTTCACTTATCCATTAAATTACTACTATTACTTAAACTTGAGATCTGTTTAATTGTCCCTGTTTTATTTCAAAATTCATATATACTATTTGTGAAAAGTGACCGACCATTTTTATATGCTTTTCTAAACCTTGTTCGAGTATGAGAGAAATGTTACTATAGAGCTTAGTGCTCACCCCCTATAAATAATATTTTTCAGATTATGTCCTAGAGGAGGAGTTGGGAGTAGATGAACCGGCACACTAGGAGACTCCTATAGAAGGGAACGTGGATCCCGCGGTGGAAGCTTAGAGCAACATTATCTTTGTTCTAGACTAAGAAATTCATTTTTGAAACATTGTGAAGTCTAGCTTTCTTTTGTAATTTCGCTGCGTTATGATAGTTAAATTTTTGGGATGTAAATGTCATTGTTCGGTATATCAATTTGGGTAATGTTGTAAATATTTTATGGAAGATGAATGAAGTCCCATTTATTTATGGATTATATTAGTGCTCTCATGATATGAATGGTTTTAAATTGTAATGTCGTCCAAGGTGGTTTTTGGGGTGTTAAACAATCTTGGGGGAAGCTCATCCTTCGCATTATAGCCTCCAAGAAGTCCCACTCCACTTGGTCATAGGCCTTACTAAGGTCAATCTTGATGGCCACTTCTACTTGCTTCCCTTTCTTCTTGGTTGTTCAGAAATGGAAAGCCTCGTCTGCTATGAGTACGCTATATTGGATCTGAATGTTGGGGATGAAGGTAGCTTGGTTAGGGGTGATCAATTTGTTTAGGCATGTTTTGTTTCTATTCTCCATCACCTTGGAAATGATTTTGTAGCAGAGGTTGCATGAAGAGATTGATCTAAACTATGACATTGTTTCAAAGGTTACTTCTTTAGGAATGAAAACAAAGTTATTCTTGTTTACTTCCTATAAAAATAAGCCAATTTGGAGAAAGAATTCACTTCATTATATACATCACGACTAATTATGTGCCAAAATCTGTGTTAGAACATACCTAGTATCAATTAGTGCTTTGAGACTTCCTAATTGTTTTGCTACTTTATGGACTTCAACCTCAGTGATTGGTTGTTGGAATCTTGCATTCATTACCTTAGTTATCAAAGGTTCCACCACTTCTATTATTTTTGACATTTCTCTTCGTCTTGTGGTTGAGAACAGGTCCCTAAATTAACTACGTATGTGGTCATTGATGTCCTCTTTATCTTTTATCCATATATTATCTTTCATTTTAAACCACTGGATCTAGTTCCTGTATCTCTGCTGAAGGGTTATAAGGTGGAAAAATTCGTATTAGGGCCGCCAGCCTTGAGTCATCTGAATATGGATCTTTGTAGCCAGTATAATTTCTCTTTTCATTGTATATCATCTATTTGGGAGGTAATTGTATCTTCTAGAGCCAGGTTTTCCTCTGTTGATTCAACACTTTGAATGTTGAGTAGTTACTCTTGCAATTTTGAAATTACTTTCCCATTGTTTCCAAATTTTCTCTGCTCTACTCTATTAACTTCTTAATACATCTTTTTAGTTTTGTGCTAACTTAGAGCATATCGGATCCCTCTGTCCTAGTTCCCCATCCTTGCTTTACAACTTCCTTACATTGGTTTGACTGTAGCCACATAGCCTCGAATTTGAAACTGAAAGGAACTCTCTTAGGGGAATTCCCAAAATCTATAACCAGGGGCTATGGTCTCAACCCATTCATGGTTCACGAAAAACCTTACCCTTTGGGTAGGTTATTATCATCCTTTTGGGTTTACAACTACCATGTCCAGCCTCTCTTGTACATTTCTAATGCCCCGTCTATTAATAATCCAGTTAAGTTCGAAGTTGAATCCACAGGGAACTATGATTGGTGTTTTGAAGAAAGCAGTAATAGAGACCAAGTAATTGGAAACCATGAGAGTTTGAAGTTATGAGATTTCTTTGAATATAATAGAAGATTCTTTCCAAGATTTTTTTAAGAAAAATATAAGATAAATTCAAATGTAAAACAGTCACCCTTTAGCTTGAGGATCAGAACATGTAGTTAATCATCCGGTTTATTATACTTGTGTTTTATAACTCAATTAACTCTTGGGTCAACAACAAGTTAATCGGAAGGTAAAGATGAACTGTGAGAATTAAGCACATGATTTTGATGCCTTTCTAGAAGTTGACAAGAATTGTCTGTGCCAAAATTTAACCTGTCTACAAACAAGCAAGTGTTTCTACAAGGTATCCAATCATGGCATTAATATTCCATTCTTTAGATAAAGCACAATAATAGTGAAGATTGAAATGTGTCATGAAGATCTAGCTGGAGTACTTGCCCTGAACCAACAGGTTTTTCTATGCAAGAGTCATCTATGACATAGAAAGAATCCATAGTCATACAAAGTACCTTAGCTTTGCTAGATGCATTCAATCATTCAATAAGTGGAATATAAAACATTAAAGCATAAAGGAAATGCACAAATATAATTTTTGGATAATCAATACATGTTCATCACCTCTTACTAAAGAGTGAATGAGGAACTACTCACTCTTCATGGCTTGGATAAAACTAGAAAAGTGAGTGATACTCATCCCTCCAAGTAGAGAACTTACAAGGTAAAGTACAATTAGCGAAGAGCCAATCTTCACCAAAGAATAAGTGAATCACATTTCACCCTTCACAGCTTTGGTAAAACTCTAGAAAAGTGGAAGAGTTTCACTCCTCTAAGGAAGAAGGAAGCTCAAGCAATGGAAGTGAAAGATATAAACAATGAAAGTAGAAGAAAACTAATCACTTAAAAATGGAGGGTGGCTTCCTCAACCAACAAATGGAGGGTTGCTTCCTCAACCAACATGTGGAGGGTTGCTTCCTCTACCAAGAGATGGAGGGTTGCTTCCTCAACCAAGAAATGAACTGACTCTCTTGATACAAGTAAATGTAACATACATCTAAGATTAATCAAAATGAGTGGGAGTCTAAGCCTCCATACAAACTCCTTACTAGTTATTGGTGTAGTCTAAACCTATTAACCAAGCTATAACTCCCTACTTTACAAGAGAAAAATTGCACCCCCTTGAAGCTCCCCCTAATGAGAGTATTTATAGGCAAGGAAGGGGAGGGGGGAAGATAAGAGAGGATGCATAGTGTATACCACCCAGTCTAAGTGAAAACCAACTACTCTGCAGTTAGCCTATGGAGGACGTTCGAACGTGAGTTGACGTTCAAACGTTGTTTCTGTTTTTGGCTTTATGGACATTTGAACATAGTTTGTCGTTCGAACGTGTCTTCTGTCTTTGCTTTAAGGGTGTTCGAACGCCAAATGGGGTTTGACCGTATCACTCAAGTGGTTTGTGGTTTTCTATGGAAACGCACTTCCACATTTCTAGCAGAACTTGGCGTTTTGCACTCATAACTCTAGTCTTTAATCAAATCAAGTGGATGTTCGAACATGAGTTGGCGTTCAAACGTGGTACTCAAGTACCTCATAGTCTTCTTTCTTGGTTGCAACACGCCATCTTTTAGCAATCTGGGCTTCAAGTGGAAGTTCGAACGTGAGTTAGCGTTCGAATGTTCTTGCTTTGTTCCAAGCTTCTCCAAGTTTGTTCCCTAATGCACTGGTGTTACACTCAAGTGTGATATTTTTTATTTTTGATCCTTTGTTCACTTTTGGACCTGAAATGTCATCACTTAAACTCCATCAAAGTATAATTAGTCCTAAAAAGGCATAGTAATATGCTAAATTTAAGTACTAATCATAATGCCTGCCATTTAGGTATTGAATGGGCTTTTAAAGAATTTAGCCATTGTTTAGCTTTGTTCTTTAAAGAGAAAGGAAAAAGTTTCAACTTGGCCAACTCAGAATTGTCTTGAAATGTTCCACATACTTCCTGAAAATCTTTTATGTGCAAATATAGGTTTTTTGATTCAAGCCCAGGAAATTGAAGTAGTAGTTGAACTGTCCCCGCCTTTACATTAAAGAGGGGTACATTTGTAGGAAAGAGAAAACAAGAGGAGACACTATTTCATGTGGAATGCAAATAATCCCACATAGTTTGAATGTTAGGAACTTCCCCCTCTCTCATAGGATCTTCCCCTTGTCTTACAGGAACTTCCCCTTCTCTCCTATTATTTGCCATGCTATTCTCGAAAGAGAGCAACTAATCGGGGTGAAGAAAGTCCAGACTGATTTATAGATCCTACAGATTCCTCTGGAAAATTTTGAAAGTAAGGATCATCCTCAGACATAAAATAAGAATTCTACACAATAAATCAAAAATATATATACAAAAATGAAGGTCTTTTCACCTTTTACTTAAAAACACTTTTTATGGTTCCCCAGCAATGGCGCCAAAAACTTGGCCTAATTCAAAATATGTACACCAGAGTGAAGGCGGTCAAGCTGTAGTAATAACCCGGTTAAGTCCAGAGTTGAATCCACATGGAACTATTGTTGGTGTTTCAAAGTAAGCAGTGATAGAGACCAAGTGACTGGAACCCTTGAGATTTGAAGTTATGGGATTTCCTGGACAGAATATAAGATTTTTTCCAAGAGGTTTTTCTAGACAAAATATAATAAGTTATCAAATGTAACAGTCACCCTTTAGCTCGAGGATCTGAATATGTTGTTAATCATCCAATTTATTATACTTGTGCTTGGGAACCCAATTAACCCCTATGTCAACATGAAGTTAATTGAAAGATAAAGATGGATTGTGAGAATTAAGAGCATTGTTCCAATATCTTTGTAGATGTTTACAAGAATTGATTGTGCCGAGACTCAACCCGTTTACAAACAAGCAAGTGTTTCTAAAAGGCATCCATCCATTGAATTAGTATTCCATTCTTTAAATGAAGCACAATAATAGTGAAGATTGAAATGTAGTCATGAAGATCTAGCCAGGGTACTTGCCTAAAACTAATGAGTCTTTCTATGTCAAGAGTCATTTGTGTCATAGAAAGTACTCTTGTTTGTACAAAGTACCTTAGCTTTGCTAGATGTATTCAATCATTCAATAAACAGGTGAAATATAAAGCATTAAAAACAAAATGCACAAATATAGTTTTTAGATGATTTATACATATCCATCACCTCTTACTAAAGAGTGAATGAGAAACTACTCAATCTTTATGGCTTTTGATTAACCCTAGTTAGTGTGTAAATTAGAGTAGTTAAATAAATCAAATTAATAAAATAAAACATCTAAAAATCAGTGATTAGTATGAATTAGGGTTTGTACGGTAATTAGTATTTTTAACAGTTTATATCCAAAATTGCAGGTTTAATGCAGAATTACTACAGAATACAAGGTGCCAAGTAGGGAAGCTTGAAAATACAAAGGCTAAAGTATAATTAAATCAAATGAAGAGTCAGTATGCCTGCAAGTTGCAAATTTCAGCAAAGCACCACCGTCTGGACGGAGGTGATGGCGTCCGGACGGTCACCCTTGATGATTATCCTGACTTCTTCCACCTCATGCTTCCTAAACGACTATAAATAGGCACCTTCTTCACTTCAAAACGAGGCCGGACAACTCAGAGCTCCTGAGAGAAATCCAAAGAGAGAAAAGAGAAAAAGAAAGAAAGAAAAGAGAAAAAGAGAAAGAGAATCAGCAACACGATCCGGTCCGTGTTATATTTCAGTCCAAACTCTGTATTTTATTTTTTGTAACTTTCTATTTGGATAATTGAACTGCTGCAATTTCTTTTGTCTTAAGTGATAATAAAAGGTGGTTGTGTTTCAGTTGTTCTTTGTGAAAGAAGTTTTTACTTTAATTTTAGTTGTAATGACAACTGCCCGCACTCGTTGCTTGTCTGTAGCAATGGAGCGTGAGTAGTCATTTATACCCTCTAGTGCAAGGAGAACATATGTATCATTTTGGCTAGATTATGGAAATATTGATGTTTTATTTATACGTTTATTGATATATGTATTATATGCTTAATGCGTGATATAGTGATGTGTATAATTCCGGTGATGTGCCTTGGATTATATCATCAATATATCATAAGACCTACCGGTTAAACAACCACGGCGTTTCTACCGGTATGACTTGTCCTCCACCGAAATGCTAAGGAAGTTGACTGATGTGTGGTACAAACCTAAATGATTCTCATGAATGGTTTGTCCTTCTAGGTTATTAGGGTTGATTATTATTATATATAACTATTATGACAGTCTAATAACCACGATGTTGCTATTGGTATGGCTTTGCTTCTACCAGAATGTTGAGGATGTTTAACTGGGACATCTATACCCAGTGTAGCCTAAGAAGCAGCTGTGTTATAATATATTACCACCAGTGTAGCCTAAGAAGTGGCTGTGTTATGGTTTATATATATGCACTTGCAATCATGAAGATCAAATGAATAACTCAAGTATTCCTCATGAATAGCTTGTCCTTTTGGTTTGCTTGGGTTAATCAGTTGACATAGATATAACCGGTGTAGCCTAAGAAGCAGCTGTGTTATGGTTTATATAAATTAGACCTGCTAATTGACTTTCTAGTAACATGAGAGTTAATTGTTGTGAGGTAGCATTTCCAGAATTTAACCAATATAAAGCATATGGTATTCTTAAGATGAAGGGTATCTTTCATATTTCTGTCGTTAATCTGTTTTATTTACACACTTTATTATCTCTGCACTTTATTTTCGCATTGCTTTTATTTAAATAAACTAGTTATCAATCTAAGCTCACATCACAAGCTATCAAACATCACACTACTTCAAACAAATATTTTACTATTTTAACTTTTTATTTTTATTTTCAACAAGAATTACTAAACTCTTTGTGGGATCGATACTTGGACTTAAAACCGAGAAAACTACAATTTGACCACTTATACTTGGGTGTATAATATAATATAATTCAGATCACTAAAAAGTGCGAATCAGCTTTGGTAAAGCTAGAAAATTAAGTGATGCTTATCCCTCCAAGTAGAAGAGTTACAAGGTAAAGCACAATACACAAGGAGCCGATCTTCGATGAAGAATGAGTGAATCACATTACACTATTCACGGCTTTGGTAAAGCTTTAGAAAAGTGGAAGAGTTTCACTCCTCTATGGGAAAAACGAAACTCAAACAATGGAAGCAAATGAATAATTTTTGAAGGGTTTCATCCTCAACCAAAAAATGATCTATCTCCTTCTATCTCTCTCTATGTAAAACTATTAATGTAAGTCTAAGCCTAACTCTTACAATCTACTCCTCCTTTGAAGCTCCCACAATGGGAGTATTTATAGGCAAGGGGCGAGGGAAGGAAGTGTGAGAGAATAGTACAATGTCTTCAAAGTCCAAGTGAAAGCCCCAAGGTCTAGATAGAAAATCAGCCACTCTGCAGCCTGTCTGGGGACAACGTTCAAACGTTAATTGGCATTGAAACGATTTCCTATGTCTTCTTTGATGGGCGTTCGAACGCTGGATAAGGTTTAAACTTCCCACTCAAGTGGACTTTTTTCTTTTATGAGAGCAACTTCCACACACCATATGCCATAGCACACTCTTCCAGAAGGTCCTCAATTGATTAAAGCCAACGTTCGAACTTTAGTTGGCATTCTAGTGTGGTACTCAAGTACCTCTTTTTTTTTCATCTTAGCTGCAACACGCCATGTATCATCATCTCAGCAGTCTGGTCCTCCAATATTTCAAGAGGACATTCGAATGGGGATTGGCATTTCAATGTTCATGCCTTGTTTCAAACTTCTCCAATCTTCTTCCAGAACATGCGGTTGTTGCATGAAAGTTTGATATACATTGACTTTAGGCCTTTGTACAATTTTTCTCATGAAATATCATCATTAAAATTCTATCAAAGCATAATTAGTCTTAAAAAGACATAGTAAGATGCTAATTTTAACTACTAATGAATGGGTTTTTGCGCATTAAATGGAAAGATCTTCTTGTCTTGGTGTAGAAGCTTCTCAAATATCGGGATCCATTTTTTCACCCCTTTCAAGCTCTCCAACTCCTCTTGATCATCAACCTCCTCTATATCAACAATCTCTTCCTCCCCCAACTTCAAGTTGCTCATTAGCTCCAAGTGATCCTCCACCGATGTGTCGATTCAGTTGATCTCATGTACTTCTTCATCATCTCCCGATTGCTTGCACAAGTTGAAAATATTGAAGTCCATTGTCATATTCCCAAAAATAAGATTCATAAGTCCATTCCTGCAATTAATCACATCATTAGAAGTAGCATGGAATGGCCTATCAAGTATGACAGGAATTTGTTAGCTAGGTTTAGCAACTGGATGAGTTTCAAGCACAATAAAATCAAAAGGGAAATAAAAATTATCAACTTGGACTAAAAACATCTTCAAGTACTCCCCTTGGTGTTCTAATGCTTCAGTCCACTAATTGAAGAATGATTGAGGTTGACTTCAACTCTTCAAGTTAGAGTTGTTGGTACATTGAGTAGGGTATGAGGTTGACACTTGCCCCCAAATTGGGAAGTGCTTGCTCCACCCAGCAATTCCCTATTGTGATGGTAATGGTTGGGCAACTAGGGTTTTTGAACTTTGTTGGTGTGTTTGTCCTCAAGATTGAGCTCACTTGCTTGGTGAGAAATGCCTTCTTATGAACATTTAATTTCCTCTTCACTGCGCACAAGTCCTTTAAGATCTTGGCACATGATGGGATTTGCTTTATGGTATCGAGGAATGGGAGGTTGATCTTAACTTGCTTGAACATCTCAATAATATCAGAATAGTTAGCCAGCTTCATGGGTGGATTCAAACGATTGGAAAAAGGGGGCGGGGATGGGACATGCATGCTCATTTTCATCAACAATTTTTTCTTTCTAACTCACCTCACCACCTTTGGAGTCACCCTTAGTCTCTTTTTCTAATGGCAATGTGGCATTGGGTGAGACTTTTGGCACAATGGTTGTGTCAATTTGTTTGCCACTACTTAGGGTGGTTATCGCCTTAAGTTGCTCACAACTCTCCTTTATGGGTTCGGATGACTCAATCACATGTTGGCCTCTAGGGTTCTCTTAGGGTTGAGCGGGGAATTTCCCCTTCTCTTGTTGTGATATCCCTATGGCATTGGTCAGTTTTGTGATTTGAGCTAAAATGTTATTGTTAAAGGCGATTTGGCTTTGGATTAAATTATTGACCACATCCTCTAAATTCCTCTTATGGGGAGGTTGGTAAGTGGGAGGATTAGATGGTCCTTGTTGACCATAACCTTGTGGATGTGGACTTTAGGAAATACTTTGTGGAGGTGGGTTCGGTGAATACCCTTGCGGATTGGACCGAGGGTATTAGGAGCTAGAAAATTGACCTTGTCCTTGGTATTGATTTTGCTTAGGAGGCCTGGTAGGTGAATATACATTAGACCCGTGAGGAGTGGGATTCTATTTCTTTGCAACTGAAGTTCAGGTGATTACTCCAACCCGAATTGTAAGTGTTTGAGTGTCGGAAGAATGATTGCCTCGTTTGGTTAAAGGCATTGACTTGCTCATGGTACACTTCCTTAAGTGTCAGAATGTTAGGACACTCTGATATGGAATGCTCCACACTCTCACAAATTGAGCAAAACTCCTCGGTCTTTGCAATGTTGGACACCTCATATCTCCTATTGACCTCTGGACTCTCTACTTTCTGGGACAACATAGTGATTTTGGAAAGCAAGTCTTCTTGGTCTCTCAAATCATACATTCCACCCCCTACTTGGTTGATTGCTACCCGAAGAGGACCTCAGTACATCGGCAGGATCCGTGATATCCCATGATTTTGTATTTTGTGCCAATGTATAAAAGTACTCTAGGGCCTCATCGGGATCCTTGTTTAAAAACTCCCCATTGCACATCATATCGATGAACTGTCTATGGCCTGGTGTGATCCCTTCATAGAAGAAACTCACCAATTACCATGGTTCAAAGCCATGGTGTGGAATGGATTGTAGCAATTCCTAGTAGCGATCCTAACAAGTGTAGAATTACTCATTGGACTTTTCTAAAAAGTTTTGAATTTGCTTTTTAAGAGCAATGGTTTTAGGCACCAGGAAAAATTTGTTCAACAACTCAGAAAGCATTTGTGTCCAAGATGTTATGGATCGAGGCTTCAAGGAATCCAACCATGTTTTGACTTTCTCCTTAAGAAAAAAGGGAACAATTTCATTCGAGCTATGTCTTCCATACCATGATTAGTGAGGAAGGTTGCAACTATTTCCTCAAATTCCTTTATGTGCAAATAAGGATTATCTCTTTCAACACTGTGGAATGTAGGAAGTAGTTGCAACATTCCTGGCTTAACTAGAAAGGCATGAGCTTGGACCGATAAGAGAATGCATGAGGGAGCCATGCTTCATGTGGGTTGAAGGTAATCCCTCATTGACCTTGCTGAAGGATCAATTTAGATGTTGTTCCCTGTGTTCATAGGAGGGGAAATTCCATTTAGGGATTAGGGATTCTAGCGTCTTGCACTCTCGCGCCCCTTTGAACATTTGGATTGGCACCTACATTCTCAAAATTATCACCTCCATCCTCGGGTGGGTCTTGGTCAATATTCATGTTGGGGCCTAAGGGTCGTCTAAACAATCGATTTTGGTCATCCCGTCCCCACATACAAAATAGTATCTACAAATGAAAAGACAAGTAAACAAAAGTATATACAAGGAGCAATGTACCTCAACCCATGATGAAAATCACAGGACTTACCTCCATTGTCTGAAAATCACCTTCTTAATTCAACGCTTTGCCTTCCCCGGCAACGGTGCCAAAAAAGATTGACTTATTCTGTCGGCCCTAATTTCTGACCATGATTCCAGTAATGTGT
The DNA here is from genome assembly GCA_963454935.2 of Ilex paraguariensis. Lineage (NCBI taxonomy): Eukaryota > Viridiplantae > Streptophyta > Magnoliopsida > Aquifoliales > Aquifoliaceae > Ilex > Ilex paraguariensis. The sequence goes on along the minus strand of CAUOFW020001476.1, from coordinate 7,209 downwards.
ATATGGCTAATACAATTAGGTGAGTGTCACTCTCCCTCAGATACCATGCAAGAAATGGGAAAACAGGTGTGTGAATGAAAGTGCTCCCCAAGTGCAGAGAGACTTTCGAGTGTCATGTTTTACATGGAATTGGTATTCCAAGGTTGTCTCCTCAGGGAAGGAAGGTGAACTATGTGACGGTGATTTTGTGAAAAATGAAAAGTGTAAAATCTTTTGAGTTTGAGATTTGGTGAGTGAAGATTAGTTATAGAAATGAAATGGAAACAAGTGTTGGCTAATCCAAAGAGGTCATTCCAATAGGAATGCCAAATCAACTCAAGACATTCTTCCAATGGTGCCTAGACGTTCAATTGATTAGTAGAAAGCAAGGGACTAAAATGGAGATGAGGATTCAACCATAACCAGTGACAAGTATACGGTGTACCAAGAACTCACAACCACTTCCACACTCAAACTAGTCAAACCAAACCGTCGTACACTAAGATGAGGAATGAAAAAAAGTTGAGTTAGCATACCCAAGAGGAATTGTCTCTTAGATTAGCCAACTTAAAGCTTAGCTACTCATATTTAATGCCAGAACATATATGAAGTAAAGAGAAATTGTGAAGAAATGAAGATTGGAACTTAAATTAATGCAAGAAAATTAAACTATGAAGTAATGCATTGAATACCCATTTTAAAAGCTTGAAATGAATAAATTTCAATACAACAATGGTAGAATCTAAAAGGTGTAACTAAACTTGCAATGCACTTGAAATAAATGACATTAAAGGCAATAAATGAAGCTTACAATATTCTTATAGAAGATTACAAGTAAATTGGGTAAAGGAAATGCAAAAATCTAACTTCTCTCTCTAAAAACTTTGTCTTTCTCCTAGAGCTTCTCTCTCCATATCTCTCCAATGCTCAATAATGTTAAGTGATACATGTATTTTTGTCCAAGGAGATCTTCTAGCATGTGTGACAGGCTTCCTATCCATAGGAGGCTGAGTTGGTAGCTTGGGCAGGTTAGGACAAGCCTAGCCTGCAACTCCCCTTGCTTGGCTCTTCTTTTTCTTCCTCTTTAATGCATTGGCCTTCAAAGTCCAACTTGAAATGAAGGGAGGCTTGTATGTGTGTAAGAGATTTCAAGCGACAATTGGAAGAAGTATAGGTGGGACCCTCAAGTGGTAGAGCTTGAGTTGCAGGCTATTTGGGATTTCTGGGCAAAACCTTCCAGAAGGTCGATACAAACCTTCCAAATGGTTTATTCTATAAGGGAAAACCTTCCAAATGGTTTTGGCAAGGCATTTAGGTAACTCAAAGTGCAGACCTTCCGGAAGGTTTACGATGCAACCTTCTAGAAGGTTTTCATTCAATTTGCAATTTTCTTGGTTTCTTCAACTTCCAATCCTTCCTTTAAGCTATTCCTTCAACTCCATTGTCTTTAAGCACTTCAATGAGGGCTTAACTCAAGCCATTTGAAATTCTTCACCTACATTCACACAAAATTTCATTAAAAAGTAGATTAACAACGTTTATCCTCAATTTCACAACAAAAGCAAGTATAAAAGGGCATAACAAGCAGCACAAACTATGTAATATTTTGTGCTAATTACCGAAAAAACTAACCCTAACTATACAACCTAAAATCAAAAGAAATAAAACACAAGAAAACATATCCTACTCATCACCCTTATCCCTATCATCATCAGTATCAACATCCTTAGAATCACTCTCGGACCCACTCCCCTCCTCCTTGTCATCGTTATCGTCATCACAGGACTCGCCCACCTAAACAGCTGCAAAAGGTATAGGAGCGGATGTAGATGGTCCAGTTGGAGGCGGGTGAGGTTCACCGGGGATGGGCTCGCTCTGAAAGTGTACTAAAATAGCCTCATCATCATTAACGAAAGCCTATGCATAGTAGTCTCTAGGGAGTCCAAACGCTAGGACACAGTGCGGGCTGGGGCAGAAGTGGTAGGTGCTGAGGATGATGGCCCAGCTGAAGATGACTCCGGTCCTGATGCTCTATCTCTCTCACCCCCTACCCTAGTTGCCATCTTGCTGCTACTCAATTTTCCATGGCACTAGTCTCAGGGGGTAGTAGCGTTTCATGTGCATAGGACTTCACTTTGCAATGAGAGCACATCCCGTGTGACAAGATTGCCAAAGGAGAGATTTGCCTTTGGCTTTGCAGCCTGAGCGAACTCCTTCATCTCCTTCCATATCAAAAGGGCCACATCAATCGCCTTCCTCATCATAAATGCATGGAGGAGGGGTGAGCTTCTCAACAATTGAGCTCTTCTCAGAACCCAAGGCATCAAATTATAGTGGAGGACTTTGTTCATGACCCCATAGAAATGCTTGAGGCCCCCTACTAGAGTTGTCCCTTTGAATGTGGTTGGGTCCTCATAGGTGAGCCACACATAATTAAAGAGTGTTCTACCCCCTTCAACATTGCGTGGGTAGACCGGGGTAGTAGGGGGAGGCCTCTGATACCTCATCAAAGTGGCAATCAAGTCCAGGTCATGTCGAACTTCTTCCCCTGCACATTTATCCTGAGGATCGAATCATCATTGCCCAACACCATCAATTTTCTATAAAACTCTTTGCATAATGCCAAGTTGTACCCACTTACCTCCTTAAACCAAATTCCCAAACCATGTCCCTTGATCACCGTCACCACTTCTTCGTTCCGCCCAAGTGTGATCTTGTCCACACACCTCTCACACGTGAAAATTTTCTCATTGATAATTTGTCTACGAGTGTCGTGTCTCGCTATCGTCCTTCTCTCCTCATGGTATCCACTACTGGGGCCCTCCATATTCCTCTTGCAAGAGCTAGTGTCTGTGGGTGGTGGGGTATCCGGACCCATACGTTTGGTGCGGACCATGAGGATCAATAGTACCCCAACACCAATGAATGTAAAAACCACATCATAGCCCACTCATTGGGACCAAAAGTGTCAAGAAAAGTCTTTCCTACACGAGCCATGGCAAGAGAATTCTATGATTTTAAGAAACCCTAATAGTAATTGGAAAATGAGGGAAAAGTTTGGAAACTTAGGGTTTATGGAATTGTCCATTGATTTTGGAAATATCCACTCAAAAACAACCCCTAGACAAGAGGAATATAGTATTTTATGGTTTGGTTGAGGTGTTTTGAAGTTTGGAAGAAGTTAGAGGGAGAGGAGAGAGTTTGGGAGCTTGAGATTTGGGGGAGATGTGAAGGGTTTTAAAAAAATTCTAAACTTAAAACTCCCATTTTTAGCATTCTGGGCAAGACCTTCCAGAAGGTTTATAACTAAACCTTCCGAAAGGTTTTGCCTTGCTACAAAACTATTCCTATGCTCCAAATTTCACTTCCAAACCAACTTTTTTCTAATTCCCAAGCATTCTAACAACCTATCTATGACATCTAATCTACCAAAAACATTAACCACACATGTGAACCCCAATTAAGTGATTATTGCCCAAAGTCATTTTCGAAATTGCAACATGATTTAAAATTTTGATGCTTTCAAAATACAAGACATGAACTTCTAAGTTTAACTACCCAAATGAACACCCAAAATGTAAAACATAGGTTCAAATGACCAGGGCATTCCTAAATCTTATCAAATATCAAAAGTTGAACAATATTCCCCTATCTTTCAAGCCAAGGGTTGCATGACGATATTGTTCAAATACTCGAACCAAGCACATATGAACAACACCATGGCTTTAAATGTTAGTCTAGAGTATGCACCTACACATTTATTTTCAACCTCGTTTGTGTGTGAAATGGATATGTAATTTAAGCATTTACACAACAGAATTCACATTCATTTTGGCTATCCGAATTAAGTTTCGATGCAACCTCACCAAAGGTGTCTCTCAACAATGAATCACACTATGGTTATCTTGGCATGCTCTCCATGTCTATATGTAAGATAGAATCTTGTGCACAAAAAAAAGTATGCTCACATATAATCCAAAAATGAAGCACATGCATAAGAATAAAACAATCTTGGCATAATCTCATAAAAGGAATGCTAGGTCATTAGATAGAAAAATCAACCTTTATTTTCTTAAAGAGTATGCTATCCCCATGCTTTCTATAGGTTATTTAGAACTTCCAAGGGTTATAATGGGGTCTTGGGGTGATATTCAGACAAATCAAATGAAATATATAGGATAACAAAGAGGGTTGTTCCGAGTGCATGACATTTATTTCAACTAGATCTCCCTTTTTATGGGATTTTCATTCTACACCATCACTTCACTCTTTATTTCTTTTTCTTCTTTTCCTTAACGTTTTCCCTTTTTTTATCATTCTATCTTCTTTCACCCCTTTCTCTTTCCTTTTTCTTGGATTTCTCATTCTTTTCCATTCAATATTTGAATTCCACATTATCATCCCTTTTGTTGGGTTTCCACGTCACCATTCCTTCTTTGTCATGTTCAATCATAACCAAATCAAGGAACAACCAAGATGTGGTAGATTTTTATCATTTTGCACTAGTTTAGTCACATATGGGGCATGAAAATGAATTTATAATTAGGCTCAAACATGGCACTAGGGATAATTTCACAAAAATAAGGCTAAGGCTCAAAATTGAACAAGGACAAACTAAGATCATTTCTAGATAGTCATAGGGGAGCATTGTACATATCAAGAAAAAGTCAATCAACTACCCAAATTCACCTAACCAAAACAAGTATAATGAGATTATTGAACAAATTTGGAATTTGAAAAAGTTGTTCCTTGAGTAAATGTAAATTCCCCCAAACAAAGGTTGGCACTAAAGCTCTCATGGTTTCTTATTCATCTCTACTATTCATGTCAAGCACTAAAATGTGAATCTAATCTGTAAATTGCCAAAAATTACAAGTTTGTGGTGCACTTATGGTTGAGTTCAAAAGCAAACAAGCATGTGATACTTTTAGCAATAGGATAAACTTCTATAATGTGCTCATGTATTCATACGTCAAAGCAAAGATAAAAACTATCCATAAACCCACAACACTCTAAATAGGGGAATATAGGTAAAAATTTAGATTTTTTTCACTAACATTTTCAAAATTTTCACATATTTCTTAACTATTCTTAAACAAAAATCTATAGATCATGTGAACGGTGAATTTCACCACAAAAATTAGTTTTATCAACAAAAATTTTCACATAAAAATTAGTGTATCATACAATTGGTGCACCTCACCCCCTAACTTGATTCATGCATTGTCCTCAATGCAACAAAAAAGATATGATATGCAATGAAGGACTGTAGAAAGATGAGCAAGGTTAGAGAACACCTCGCACTTGAGTTTTGAAAAAAAACACCAATATCTGCAACTAAGAAAGACAACACTCTATGGAAAATTAAAGTAAGTAAACATGAACAGTTAAAGTAAGTGAAAATGATTGTACACTAAAGACTATATGAACAGATAATCCTCCAACAAGTCTGGATAAACCAGATCCACCAATTCTTCCTCCACCCCTTGACCTTCATAACCCATGAAAAATGGCTTAAGTATTTGGCCATTGACCTTGACTATCTTGCCATCCTCGGGGTTGCTGATTTCCACAGCTCTATTGGGGTAGGCCACCTTGACAAGATAAGGGCTATCCCAACGGGATTGGAGTTTCCCTTGAAAGATAGAGAGACGAGAGTTGTACAAGAGCACTTTTTGTTTGGGCTCAAATGATTTCCTTGCAATGGATTTGTCATGAAAGATCTTAGCCCTCTCTTTTGAAATTTTTGAGCTCTCATATGCATCTCTACAAATCCCCTCTAATTCATTCATTTCCAACTTCCTATTCTCTCCGGTCATTCTCAAATTGAAGTTCAAGGTCTTGATGGACCAATAGACCTTGTATTCCATTTCAACCGGCAAATGACAAGCCTTGCCATAGATGAGCTTATAGGATGACATGCCTAGAATGGTCTTGTAAGTAGTGTGGTAAGCCCATAGGGCAACTGTCAATCTAAATGACCAATCTTTCCTATTGGGGTTCACTCTTTTCTCTAGGATGTTCTTGGTTTGTGGGTGATAAGCAGTGGACATCTTGTGTGTGATGACATATTTATGCATTAAAGATGCAAAAGGTTTATTACATAAATGCGAACCACCATCGCTTATCATTGCACGAGGTATCTTGAACCTCGAAAAGATATTATTTTTCAAAAGCTTGACCACAATCCAGTGGTCATTGGCCTTGGTTGGAATAGCCTCCACCCATTTGGACACATAGTCCACTACCAGCAGAATGTACAAGTAGCCAAATGACACGGGGAAGGGACCCATGAAGTCGATGCCCCAACAGTCAAATATCTCGATTATAAGTACAGGGGAGAAGGGCATCATGTTCCTTCAGATCACACTACCCACACGTTGGCCCCTCTCGCATTCTTTATAGAAAGAAACATAGTCTTTGATTAATGAGGGCCAGTAAAAACCTGATTGTAAAACCTTTGGCGAAGTCTTCTTGGCAGAGAAGTGTCCACTCCAAGCTTTGAAATGCAAAAATGCAAGGACGTCCCATTGTTTATTCTTAGGTATGCATCTCCTCATGAGTTGGTTAGGGAAATACTTGAACATGTATGGTTTGTCTAAGTAAAAGTACTTCACATCCGTCTTAAGCCTCTGTTTATCCTCCGGGCTCCAATGTGGTGGTATTTGTCTTTTAGCAAGATAATTGCATATGTCAGAATACCAAGGACAAATAGAATGAATAGAAAATAAATGCACGTCCAAAAAAAAAGTTAGGGCTAGTAATATGTTCATCGGCTTCTTGAACCACAAGTCGAGATAAATGGTCCACCACCAAATTCTTAACTCCCTTTTGTCTTTTATTGTCAAGTTGAATTCTTGTAGGAGAAGTATCCACCTAATGAGTCTCAATTTTGCGTCCTGCTTAGATAAAAGATACTTCAAAGCAGAGTGATCAGTGTAGAATACAATAGGTGAACCAATTATGTAAGACCGAAATTTATCCAATGCAAATACTATGGCTAGCAACTCTTGTTCACTTGTAGTATAATTCATTTATGCTTCGTTAAGAGTTTTGCTAGCATAGTATATTACATAAGGTCTCTTATCTTCCCTTTAACCGAGCATTGTGCCAATCGCGTAATCACTCACGTAGCACATAAGCTCAAATTGTAAATCCCACTTGGATGGTCGCATAATTTGAGGTGTAGTGAGTATGCTTTTTAGTTTTTTAAAAAATGCTTCACAATTA